>VWPW01003263.1:0-21778 GCA_013389825.1 Crypturellus undulatus | reverse complement strand
ACGGGGAGCGGCGGGCGGCAGGGCTGGCGGCCCCGCGCCGCCCGCACTGCGCTCACCTCGCAGGGCCGCGTCCCCTCGCTGCACCCTGCCCAGAGCCGCCGCCATCCCTCCCGCAGGGGCTGCAGGGCTGTCCTGGTGCAGCACCTGCACCGCAGCCCACGCGCATCCAGCGCCCGCGGGGCGTCCGCCCTCATCCCTACGGACAGGGCAGGCGAAGCAATTCCTCTAGCAGCAAAATCCGAGGGAAAAACGCGATACAGACTGAAGCGAGGCAAAGCGCACTGCAACTGAAACCGACAGGTCGCCCGGGGAGAGCAGCCCAGACAGGCCGAGCTCGGAGGAAGAGCCACGGCCGCAGCGCGAGCACCAGCTCAGCTGCCGCCTGGGACTTCACAGCCCGGGGCACTGACTTACAGGAAAATCACATAGGATTATTGCTAAAATCAACTCTAAACTTTCCACATGAAATTGCCAAGAAATGGATACAGTCACAGCCTATTCCTTAGATCGTAAAACCTTTTAGATTCCTTAGATCATAAAACCATTAACTAATAATTGAAGAAATTAGCTTTCACGAGATTATCTCTTGCACATACAAATTAAATATGATTCAATTAAAGGAATAATCTTCCTTTCTGAACGGTGACCTCAGCATTCAATTTCATATACTATAAAAGAGAAGCAAGACTCTTGCAATAACATTAAGGTTATAATGAAAGTAAAATCAACTGCATAGTCTTAGAGAAGAAGGAAACTGAAACGTAATAATTAACATCTCATAAAACGTACAGAACCCAGAGGTTCTTCTCTAAGGTGGAAAAAGCACATCACGGAGGAGCAGGCGGAGGTAGCTCGGTCCCGCCGGCGCCGCAGCTGCCGCTCGGAGAACGTGGAGCGCTGCGGGCCGAGGCAGCGCTCGCCTCACTCCCACTGACACCGTCCACGCTTACAGGGACGTTCCTAAGTCAATCCACCGTTTTCTAGCTAGTACCAAAGATCTAAAAGCCGGAATTTGCACCAAACCAGGATGCGTTTATCTACTCATCAGTCTTTCAGCATGCCAACGTGCCGTGATATCCACAAGATAGTTCATCACAACGAGCTCTGGGCACACACAGATTAGAAGGACGCCGAGCGCACTACAGCGCTGCCTTCCCGAGTGGCGGGGACACACTGCAGGCACGAGGCCTCGTGCCCTGCAGCCCTGGCGTGCTGCCGCCGCAGCAGCGGGTCCCACAGGGCCGGCCATGGTCACCCCCGAGCACCAGCACTGCCCCGTCTCGCCGGCGCACACCTAGCCCAGAGCAGCCGCTTCTGCAGCAGTGCGCTGCTAACCGTGTCCACCAACACAGCCACATTCACTGCAACAACGTAATGCTCAGATTGGCCTCCAGGCTTTGAAGACAGGGAAAATCTGCGAAGATAAAAGTATAATTCTATAATTATAAGCATGTCACTGTACCGAATTCTGAGAAAATCAGAGTGTGAACTAAAAATAAGAAATTTAAAATCTTATTTCACAATTATTTTCAAGATAGGGTTGACATTTTAAAAATGAAGCAACCTACTGGCGATCAATGCGTCAAGAGCTACCGGCTGAATTCAGTCCAGGATTACCCGGAGCCCTCTGACAGCACAAGGGATACGAGGGCACACGGACACAAAATCAGCGGAACTGGCTGAGATGTGACTGACCGTTACTGTGCGTGAACTGGAGTTCAGTTCTGCTCTGTGTGCCCTCGATGCTCAACTCCAGCACATGGCATTTTGGCAGGGACTGCTAACTCAACTGCAGGATTCCCTCTAGGAAATTAGAGAGGAAGCATGAGTGGATTTATTGATTATGAAATTCCTGTGATTTTACAATACCTGCATAGAGTACTAATTGTATATGGAATCTGTAGGATAATTTTATATGGATGGACAATATAATCACTACTATTCCCTAGATATTTTAGGTACTGGAATATATACTTCTCTCAAACCCACTGCAGCAGAATTACATTTTAGCTGTCATTTAGATTCAAATGGGAGACTGTCTCAAGATAACATATAACAGCCAACATAGGCGTAAACATATGTCTGGAAAAGTTACAGGTTTGAATGTCTACATTTTTGCAGGATCTTAATGTAAAAGCCCAATAAATATGCTCATTCAGTGAGCTGCAGAGGATGTATTACAGCTCAGTGACAGAACTGTGGTTTCTGGCAAGCAATCAGAGAGGAAGAAAAATATCTGGACACTTTGCATGCTGAATATCAGAAACCTGCGCTGTCGAGCGCAGGGCTGGTGCTTCTCTTCCTGGGGTGCACTGGGCTATGTCTCTTCCACCTCGCAAATCACCCGCAGGACTGCGGAAGCCCTGTAACTCGGGGCTCCTGTGTAAGCCGAGCTATTCCGCTGGTCGATCGCTGCTCTCCGCCTCCAACGCCTCTTCGGAGCGCGGAGGCGAGAACGCGCGCGCGCCCGTGCCCGCTGCAGGGACAGATCGCACCCTCGCTACGAGTTACATAGCTTTGCCAACTCTCCTCTTCCAAACCAGTCTGTCCCTGCCACTTCGCAAATGTGCACGCGAGCTAGAAGCCACCTCTAGAGAAGAGCTTCGTGTCCTGCAGAAGATGTGGTTTCTTTACCTCCTGGTCGCAGCTCTGAAGTGCTCCGCGCTCGGACGGCTCAGCAGCAGCAACAACGAGCCTTGGCACAAAACCGACCCATTCTACCAAAGCAATAAAGGAACTTTTAATGCTGGCGTTCCAATTTCCCTGCCTTTAGCATAACAAAACACCATACTCCTTTCATGCTCCCGGCCTCGCAATGTCCTTCCTCTCGCCACTGACTGCACTCACGAAGTTCAGTTGTGCACCCTGCCTAAGAGCAAGAGGCCTGAGACGTCGCAGACGCCCTCAGTGCCCCATGATACCCAACGGGGTATCCAGGGCGCTGCAATCAGAGCTGAAAGTCACGGGAAAGAGGCACCAGCAGCCGGGTCTGTGTCAGTTTGTGGGTCATCAAAGCTGAAGGCCCTGTGCTGTTAGCGGGGAAGCAGCAGGTATGGAGGAGGGCACTCGGTACAGAGCGGCCACAGCACCCTGACCGCCCGGCGCCCGTGAGCAGCGCTGGGGAGCTCTGGTCTCCCGGTCACAAATGCAGCTGCCTGCTCATCCCGCTCACAGGGTGCTCCTGCTGCCCCTTCCCGAGCACAGGAGACACCTCCTCCAGGACTGGCGTCCTGCAGGAAGCGGGGACAGCCACCACGCAGCTCGGACTCTGCCAACCAACAGAAAATACTTGAGGTTTCGACTTCCGCGCTGACATGGGGGAAGGGATTTTAAATTTTGATGTGAAAACCATTCCCTGCCTTGTTTGAATTATTTGTTCTTTGCTGTTACTTCTTTTTCAGCAAGGTTCATATCTGAAATAGTTTCACTAGAAAATCTCCCAAGGACTTTAGTGTAGATAACTAAGCCAAGTAGGACCAGGCTAAAAGTGAGCAATTTCTATAAAAGGCTATTAAGTTTCCCAAAATCCATCTATTTTTATTTTTTTCAGTGAATGTTTAACTAATCTATTTTTAAAGGAGAGTTATGAAACTGAAAACTGACTCCTTTAATCTTCACTATAAGTTATAATCATCTTATTATTAAGGGAAGTCTCTGAAGCAGGTAGCTATCGAACCCGGCAGCGGTTCCTACGGGCTCCCGCGACGCTGCTGTCGGCGCAGCCCGCAGGAAGCTGAGGACCCAGCCCCGCGCCAACACTTGGCTGCCGGCGCAGAGGGTGTTTTGTGGTTGCCATTAGAAACGGGGACAAGTTGGGCGGTTTTTGAGCCCGGCCCGAGCCTCGCAGCCCCGCGGCAGCAGGACACGCTGTTCCCAGCCCCTGTGCGCACAGGGGCCCGAAGCGCTGACAGGGCACGAGGGCATCCGGGGCGTTCGCCGGGAGCTGCTCCTCAGTCTTCACAGGACAGAAGGATTCAGAGTGAACGTTCAGCTCAGACTCAGACACACCTGGGAAACTGCCATACTTTTGGCGTCTGCTTTAGTGCCAGAGAGGAACTGATGGGTCTGATTCACGCTGTCCAACTGGTGCAAGAAACCCCCCATTTCTGCAGCACCTTCCAGGCCGAGTGTCCCAGAGGTGGAGCGTGGCAGCTGCCCGAGCGGGGGCTCCGTCACCCTGCCCGTGCTGCGGCCCCGCTGCTCTGCCCGCCGCGCTCCGCTCTGCACGCGCAGCTGCCAGACCCGTGCTCCGGCCAACGCCTGCACCCTGCAGCGCGGCTCACCCCAGCCCGCTGCCCTCCGGGAACTCTGTGCCTGCTTCACTTCCAGGCAGCTGATAACCGATTAACCCGGGGCTGTGGGCAGCCTGCCCCTCTGCCAGCCAAAATATTGGAATTTAATGAATATCAGAGGCCCCCGAACACAGAGCCGTGCAGCGATTTCCAACAGCTTCATTTTCAGCACTGTGTCATTTTCAGTAAGCTTCACTTTAGCACAGGAAACAGCACGTTTTGTGCATCACAACTTTCCAGGTTAAAAGCTCATGTGCACCCCTGAAAGGACCACGAATCCCAAACCTCCTGCACCCAAGCTTGTCACTGGCACCGTCTGCTGCACTTCTCAGTCCAAATTCCTTCAGTGGAAACGACGCACGAGCACATGCAGAATGGGTGAGATCTGGCTCTGCTGAAGACTGGGGTCGTTTTGTTACTGCCTCAGCCGGACCAGGATAATTTTAGCTGCAATATGACTAATGCCCTGATCCCCTTAGCGGATCATTCTCTCACTTTATCAGTTATTCTGCATGGCAGTGCACCACGCACACTGTGCTGTCCAAATAATATGTCTGGAGGGTTTTTCGCAATAACAACTTTTTTGTATATTTAAGTATAAAGCGTATTTAAGATTGCTACTTTACTGAACCTTTTGAAAATTGTGCACTTCTCTTATAATCTTTCCTCTTCAAGCTACTAAAAGTGTTCCCAATTAACTCTCTATATTCTAGTTAACTTAAATGAGTTTCAAATACCGGGATGCACTCTGCCGTGTGCTCTGCAGTTCAGCTGTACGGTCTCTTGAAGCTCAAGTATAATTTTCTGCAGTTATCTCCTCTCCAGTCAGATTTGTGCTCTCATTTGCTAGCAATCACTCGAGCACTCTTCTCACGTGGAAATACTGTCTACCACACTATCCAAGTCCCTTTTGCATCCTTCACCTTCACTGCAGCTCATTTCCTCACCCACCAGGCAGCCGAACTGCACAGGCCATTTGCACGTGGGTTTCTCCAAAGGTCCTTGGGAATGGAAAGACACATCCCAGGTTGAACATTCGTTACATCCCTCTGCTCGCCCATCCAGCACATCCCCGCTTGCAGAACCAATTAGCCTTCTTCAGACAGCATGGCCCGGTGAAGTAATTTTTATAATTCACTGCTCTAAAACAACCTTATGTTAATTAAGACAGGAGACTATTAACAGTGAAGACAGAACTGCAGTGCAGGATTATCCACATAGCTCCACCAAAATAATTCTTGATATTTAAAATTTTCAAACATGTATATGTATGTGTGTGCGTGTATACACACACACACACATGCACGCACGCAAGTGCTCAAACCACTAAAGCACATCAGGCACAACCATTAAACACACAACTCGGGCAGCCCTTAGGAGCCCTCACCGTGGTACCCAGTCAGCTCATGCTGCTGCTGTCCGGTGCTGCTCAGGAGGACAGGCCCCGTCGGGCACAAGGATCTCCATGGGCTCTCCGTGGCCAGCCAGGACCTCTCCTCTGCCGGCAGGGCAGCCAAGTCAATCCACGTCTTCTGAACTCCAAGTTGGCTGCTACCACCACTGTGTGCCACTTGTCTCTGTACAGGGGTACCAAGTGACTTCTGCAAACCTAAGGGGAAGTCTGTGTAAGAAATGGGATTCCAACCAAAAATCTGTGGGTGCTGGGCTGCCTCTGTGCAAGACAGACCGCCGGGCTCTGCCCGAGCAGCGCATCTGCGTCGCCGAGACTGTTAACGTTAGTTAGGAAACAAGTTCCCGTGGACCAAGTGTTCCCAGTGCCGTCCAGCCTGCTTTTGGAGCAGTCACAGACTGGTTTATCACAGGTGGCCAAGGCCTTGGGGACGGCCTTCCTCCAGAGCAGCAATGCCCGACTCAACACAAGGGGAGGCCCTGCCCGGTGCTGCCGGCGCAGAGAACGCGCTGTTACAAACACAAACGAGAACTCGCACTTCGCAAGGGACTCAAGTAAAACTTTCCCGCAAGCGGCCTGCGGAGCTCTGCCCGGCGGGGTAGGACCCACAGGCAGATGCGGCTCCTTTAGGCGCAGTTCGCTCCTCGGGGCACGGAGGAGAAAGGCGTTGAAGATGCGCACACTGGCGCACACACACACACCAGCTTCTTGGAGCTCCAGCCAGGAGCTGCTGCAGGAGCTGCCGTGCTCCTCCCTGGCCACCTTTCTGGATTCCTGCACTGTGTTAACACAGTTGTGTCTCATTTTCATCTGATTCCAATTCTCAGGAAATGAAAGACCAAGTGCCTGAAAGTATTTAAGAACTGCATTTTTTCCTATGTGAATATTGAAAAATGTGTTACAAGTCAATTTGCCCAGCTTGAAATAGATCTTCCTGCTCTGTATTCCTAACTATCAATTCCTTCAAATGGGAAATTAAACAAAATAAATGATGTTAATTATCTTGCTTTAAGTGCAGTATGCATTCTTGAAAGAGCAATTATTAAGACCCAGCTCAAGGATGTTAAACACCAGACAGAAATGCTTGTGAGCAGTGGACTCCCTTGTACTGAATGAAAGAGGACTGGCATTTTCATCAAGCAGGATGATTCCGCTTCCACAAACTTCTATGGATTTACGGGCACGCACGTTTGCACACAGGGACTCGTGACTTGGCAGCAACCGCACAGCAAGGGTCCCGGGAAGGAAGGCGGCCTCGCAGCGCGGGCTGCACCGCGCCACAGCCACCTCAGCGGCTCTGCGTGATCTACAGCGGTTCAGCTCCACTCACCCAAACCCCTCGTAAACACTCCTGAAGGAGATTACTAATTTAGTGTGATTTTCAAAGCTGGATTTATACAAGCCAGGTTTAAGCTGATTTGAGTATCATGGGGATACAAAAAGTTGTAGTTAACCATGTAAAACTGGGACGTGGAGGCGAATTGCAGCACCTTTGATAAGAGAGTTTACATCGTGTAGAAGGAGCAGAGCACAACCCCACCGCAGCCCCTGCAACAGGGTGACACTCACCAGGTCCCTGCTGGGCATCAGGTAGCGGTTAGTCAATAAAATGAAGTTTAACTGCCGATTCCCCAGCATCCCCCCATCCCATTCCAAGGAAAATAGTTAAGCCCAAAGTGAGACGCATTAAAAGGGAAAGCTGGCTACAGATGTTCCCGTGTTTGTGAGCAAAGACCTAGAAATATTTGAAATACTCCAGACAGTTATGACTGGCTAGCAAATCCCACAGCAAATATGTATCTTTATTTTAAGTAAACCATTAACGGAAAAGTCCAAACAGAGTGATAAAAGCCACATTGATATTCTTGGCCTAGACTACTTAACTGTAACCAGCCACCCCAAACCTCAGTTAAAACACGGAAATGGTCCTGCTGGGATTCCAAGAGCTGCGGGAAGAGCAGGGCCACAGCGAGGGCAGCCTTGGGAAACAGAAACCCCCAAACGGGCAGTGGGTCTGGAGCACAGGAGGAGACACCTATGGAACTCTACTGTATTGCACCAAAGGGTCTGCTCTGAAATGCAAGTCTAAAAACTCCTCCATTATAAGGGCACAGTCCCACTTTGCACCAACACGTTATTTAGTTAGTCTGCAATCAGAAAACCATTTTTTGGCCCCTTGACTACACAGCCTCATTCTGATTCTTCATTAGCCACTGGATTTAAGCCATGGTTATGATTTCAGAAAGAAAACACTACTTTAACAGAATCCCAGGCCTCTCTACTACACCCTTTGCATTACTGCGCCTGGTATTTCTATTTGGCATTTCATGCGCTGTTTGCATTTTGAACCAGACACGATCTGAAAGCAACTGATTTCTCGGGTCTCCTCTGCCCCATCACAGAGGCAGCGCAAACCCAGCAGGGAACTGAACTTTGAGCACTCGGCTGCCCTTCTACGTGAGCAGGGAGCCTCCCTGGTGTCACCGCTCTGCTGCCTCCAACCCGACCCGGGCGCTCTGCCCCTGCCTCTGGCCCTTCCTGGGAAGTGAAGGATGTGCAAATAACAGTTAGAAATGGGCTGCACCTTCCTGGAGCGCCAACGTCCTGCTCCGAGCAGCCCGCCGCGATGCCAGAGCAGCACGGATTTCTGTTTGATCCGTGCAGAGCTTTGCCCAGGCAGGGCTGAAGAACAAGCCAGCAAGCGCAGAGCAGCCAGCGCACATACAGAAAAGCTCTTGTCAGCGTGAAAGAAAAGCCCAGCGTGGTTTTAGCTCTGTATCTGAGCAGTGCACTATGAAAGGCTCTTCTGGAGCTGGAGAGAGGCAGGCGAGGCAGCAGATATAATGGAGCCACATTAACAGGCAGGCAGGCAACACAGGGATTCATTAAAAGAGAGATTTCAAGACTTTAAGTATTCCCTATTCTCTGCTGGGCTGTGGACACTTCTTTAGCTGCATGTGCTTCACATTTTGTCTGTTTGGTTTTATTTGGAGGAAGAGAAGTGAAAAGACTGTTCTGAAACACGCAAATGAAACAGAACACAGGTAATTGTATATTAAACTCTTAAAAAACTTAAGAGTGAAATTAATAAAGAAGATCCTTTAAGAACACAAATAACCCGTAAGACAGGGAGAGTTGCCGTGCTCCTTAGGAGCTCGGCCGCTACGCCACCCGCGTGTGCAGCGCAGCCGGCGCCCCGCTCAGCACCACCGCTCGGCGCCGTCCGGGCGCGCACGCAACGGGACACGACCGGAGCGAGAACAGCTCCGGCAGCAGAAAAACAAGCGGAAAGCAGGCCCTGCCCAAGCCTGCACCCATGGGCCAAAAATATTTTCAGTGAAAATGAATATATGACTTAATCATTTTAATAAATAAGGCCTCTGTTTTGGTGTCAGCGCTTTGAGAAAAAGTTTCTATTGGGCTTTTTCATGGGCCTTCCGTGATGTCCCGCTCTAGGTCCGGCTCCAGAGCGGCAAGGGCAGTCACAAGCAATCATTACGGCCAATTAGCTACTTAGCAAAGTTACTGCTTGGCTCCCTCCTACGAAACGAGGGGCAAACAGAGCTCCAAGGAGCCAGGCACTGTTATTCCTGCTTTTGAGTGGTTCTGTTTGTGCATAAGTCAAATATGAGGCACATTTGGTGCAAACCGGAGTCCCGTTTGGGACCCTGACGAGAACACCAGACCTTGCAGGGACTACGGGAAAACAAGTGTCTCTTGTAGGGAGGATGACCTCACCGCCCGTCCCGCGGAGCCCGCTTCCCGCTGGGAAAGATCCTCCCTCCGTGCCGGGCTCCCCCCTTGCCCCGTGCCCAGCTGGGGCACCTCTCCCTCCCGTGCCTCAGCACACACAATTCCCACTGGATTGTTGTGTACAAAGCGCTTACAGGCTTAAAGTCATCCAGCTGCTCAGCTGCCAGTTACACTGCACGCAGCAGGAACAGACACCAGAGCATGTGGGACACAGAATCAAAGCCCTGCTAATCCTCCCGTTCTGCTCTATTCAAATTCTCATGTTAGATAAAGAGCTACAGAAGTTAATGACTCGCGTTATTAAACCAGAAAGTTTCCTTCTGAATAATCTTGACAAGCCTCCAGCTGAACATGCAGCCTCACCGCAGCTGTGAAGGTGCAAACCCAACCTCCTCCCGTTTGTTACGGTGTTCCTGCAGGCTCCCCCGGGGAACTACGAGCACAGCTATCGGGAACAAGCCCGAAAGGCCCAGTCAAACAGGCTGCCCGAGGCTCAGCTGAGCTGTGCACAACACCCATCCAAATCACAGCTCCCTTTGCAGTGCAAGGTGCCCAGGACCATACCAGTGTACGTGGAGGACTTTTCCTCCACGTACACTGGTATAGTTGTGGACAGACCCCTACCCACACTCCATGGGGGGCACAGACACGGTCTGCCTCATGCCTGTGGAGAGCCCAGCCTGTGCCAAAGCAGAGCCATCACCAACAGCACTGGCACGAGAGAAACAAAGAAGGCAAAAACTCTCCAAGGGAAGAGATGCCAGGAAGAGCCCGGTGTGCAGCCCGAGAACGGAGCAGCAGCCGAGACGCGCGGCGAGCGCAGGCGACGGCAGGGCCTGGGGAAACGCACACAAGAAAGCGCAGTGCGGCCAGGCTCGTAAAGGGAGTGCAAGAACAAAACTACAGCACAAGGGGGACTGAGAAAAGGGAGACGTGATCCAAAACCCACAGCTATGAAGACACAGGACAGAAACAGCTGAGAGAAATAACACACCAGGTTCAATCCAGCCTCCTACAGACAAGGGAAACAACCCAAAATCATGGGGCAGGCAGGGAAGAGCCCTGACAGAGCTCAGGGAAAGGACAGGAATCAAAGTCCTGAATCGCTTCTGGGCAGGGCAATTTGCAGCCTGCAAGTTTCCATCCTTGTGTATCTCTGCTTATCTTCAGCGTTTGCTTATGCAAACGTGAGTCAAGGCTGCAGGCTACATTGCTTAGAGGAGGTGTTGCAAGGGAGGAGACAGATTTAACAAGTGCATTCCTTAAAAACATTCCCTTCGCTTTACTGGAAGCGCCAGGAAGACAGGACTCCCAGGCGAGTCCTGCCCACTCCATTCCTCCAAGGAATGGCCATGATCCTCCTGCTGTCCCTGCTGCTGGGCTCGTGAGGAAGAAGTTAAGCTTGTCCTGCTAGAACAGCCCTTGTTGGAGCAGGGCTGTGGATGTACAGGAGCAGAGGCAGCTGCTGCGCCATCCAGGCAGCATGCGCTGCCGTGTGGACACGCCACCTGCAACGCTCGGGTGAGCCCTGAGCGGCCTCGAGGGAGCACCCGGCCTCCCAGCTCCGAGTCGGAGTCAGCAGACAAGCAGCACACGCCAAATCTGTGCCCGAGCTGCTGCACGCGCTCTCTGCTAGCTCCGTTTACTGTGAGTCACCAGGAATGGGAGCAGCTCTGCTCCCGCACCTGGCTGCACTTTGCACAGATGCATATGGATACACACCCACACAAACACAGACCAGCTGCAATCGAAGCAGCCTGCCCACCGCCTCCCTTCACCACCATCTCTTCTTTAGTGTGGAGCCCTTCTTCACTCGCCTCGGTAAGGAGCAGAGATCTGTTTGCCATGGGGCTGCCTGTCGAGCAGGACACAGGCAGGGAGACCCACCTGCTGAGACTGTGCAGAGCAGCGACACATCAGGAGCTGCCGATTGCCACGGAGCACGTGCCACAGCGCCCACCCCACGCGTCCTGTGCACAATGAGATGCTAAGGCCACCATGGAGCCTGGCACCGCTGGGTTGGGACTGACTGCTGAGGCCAATTCCATTTCTGGGGGCAAATTTCAAGACTTGGGGGTAAGAGTTTGTACCCAAAAGCCTGGGAAATCCTGGTCATCTGCAAGCAGGATGAGCCCTTTCTGCTCCCTCATCACCTATTGAGGGCCAGGCAGCCGCTGTGGTGCCAAGCCCAACAAAACCTATCTAGGGAGAGGGAATGGGAAGAGCAGAGATGACCATCGCTTGGCCCTGCAGCTCCTGGCACGTCACCATGANCCTCATCACCTACTGAGGGCCAGGCAGCCGCTGTGGTGCCAAGCCCAACAAAACCTATCTAGGGAGGGGGAATGGGAAGAGCCGAGATGACCATCACTTGGCCCTGCACCTGCTCCTGGCACATCACCATGACCCCATGTGCCAGAATAGTCCTGTTATCAGCAGGTCACTGCACAAGAAGGCCATGTTCTTTAAAACCCCAGGCAAAAGCTTAGACCCCGAACACTGGCAGGACGAGGAGGAGGGTGGCCCTGCAACCACAAGGCATGGCCTTACCTATGCCCCAAGGCTACTCTGCTCCAGGCATGCCAGAACGGAGTGTAGGATAAACCTGCAGCAGAGGAAGCTTCTGCAACCTAAGGGCATAAAAGCACCTATGTCAGTAAAACTGCTTTCAGCTGAAGAGGGAGCTCTGTTTGTCTAGGCCCATTTATATGATTCCACCCACCTGAGCAAATGCTAGCACTGCTAGGAAAAGCATCACTGCCCAGGTTTAACTGATCACTGTGGTACTGAGACACTCTATTCAAAGATCAATGAAATAAACATAGACTTACCAGTTTTCCAACCCTAACCTCTAACCCTGACTAATGAGTTCTCCTAACTCGGGAGTATGACTTTGCTCATGAAGAGCACGTGTTCGCCACAGCCTGCAGTGCTCGGAAGGTTGTCTCACCACAACACACCCCTGGTGACTCAGTGCAGCGCTGGCAGCACCTACAGCCTTCGCCATGCGATGAAGTGAGCCAGCCAGGTATTTTAAACTCACTCAGTTCAGTACATACGGCTTGAGTTCTGCTGGAAATAATGAAGTCCTGCTGTAGTTATCGAAACTGCCACTAGACAGAGCTCCTAACCCAGGAAGGGCTGCCCTCCCGGACCCTCNAACTCACTCAGTTCAGTACATACGGCTTGAGTTCTGCTGGAAATAATGAAGTCCTGCTGTAGTTATTGAAACTGCCACTAGACAGAGCTGTTTGTTCCCCTCCTAACCCGGGAAGGGCTGGGCGTGTGGGCAGAGCTTCCCTCACGGACCCTCGGACCGGCGCCCGCGCTGTGCTGAGGGGCTGCATCTGCACCCAGGGTCCCAGTAACACAAGAGGGCCAGCAAAAAGAGCTGACAAGATGTTTTACTCCACGACAGAACATTGCTTCTGCTGAAATGGAAAGTACAACTTCTGCAGAGCTACGAGCCCTGTGAGAAGTCACTAACTCTGCAGTTAAGCGTCAAACATATTTTACCAAGAGACTCTTGGAACGTGGCACCTAGCTGTAGCTCTGGGGAAAAACATGCCAGGTAGCAACACACACCGAGTCAGCAGAGGGTGTGACGGCAGGCTGGGTGCAAAGACCAAACCGATTCAAACGGGTCAGACCGCACCACTGCAGGGTAATCACTCCCAATGACAGGGCACACCGCACGCAGCAACCCCTCCCTCCACGCACCGCAGAGCCGAGCGCCGGCGTCAAGCGCCGGGGACACTGTGGGGCCACGTGGGTCTGCACCACGTCATCAGCTGGCAGTTCTGGTAAGTGCAGGGTCAGATGCGCTCTCCTGCCCTGCAGCCACAGTGGGGCCGGGACGCCGAGCTGCGCTCAGCCTGCGCCACGGCCACCGCCGTCCGGACACCGACTCGTTACAGCACGCCAGTTAGAGGCGGCCTGCTAGTCTCATTGTACTTTTAAAACTGCCACTGAATAATTAAATTTTTGGCATTATTCTTTCGGAAAGAAGCTGAGGAGTTTGCAGATGTACCTCTACTTCAAATTTAGGGCAGGCTCAGACTCCTTTCCCATTTATCCTCCCGCAATACCAAAGCCAAACTCCCAGCGATCGCGGGTGAGAAGGACAGCACGAGGCCGAGCAGGGGTCCTCGGCACCTTGCCCGGCGGCAGGGGCCCGCACGGTGTTCGGCTCTGCTCTCTGTGCAGGGCTCTGCGCGGGCACTGAGCACACGGGGCCGGCGCCGCGGTGCTGCCGGGCAGGGAGGACGGGGTAACGCACGCACAGGCCCGGCACGGAGCCGCTGGCTCCACCTTCCCCAAGGCAAAGTCCGCAGGTCCGGCCCTACTCGGAGCTGCCCAGCGCTCGGCACCTGCAGCCTCCAGCACTGGGGACTCCTGCAAAGCTGCCCAGGGTGGGAGTCAGGGCCATTTCTTGGACCGGTCAGCTGCTGAGTCCTCCCTCCCTGGCTGCAGAACCAGGAGCACTGGGTGCTTGCTGCAGCCTGCCCCCAGGCCACGTCCACATGGGAGTAAAAAGAAGGGAAGGAAACGAAGACCCTGTTTCCAGGGTGATCTTTGGGCAAAGGGTCACTCGGGTCCTGAGGATGCCGGCGCAGGCGTGTGGCAGCAGCAGCAGTGCCGGAGACAGGCAGGGGCGCAGGGAGCCCGCCACAACCGCGGCTGCTCCGTGTCCTGCTCTGCCGCCCCGCAGACGACTGCACGTGAGGAAGAACAGGGCACAGGGAAAAGTGCCTCTGCCGTAAGAGCAGAACTTCAAAGATGACTTTTAAAGCCTCCACATTGCCATTTTTAGAGCGCTACACTGATTGGTAACGAAGCTGGAGGCCAGGGCCGGCTGCAGTGCCTCCAGATTAACGGCAGGGCTGTCCTGCCTGCGGAAGCGGCAGCTCCTCCATCCCACTCCTCTCTGTGCCGGGCAGGGAGGGCCATCCCTCGCGCTCCGCTGTGCCCTTACAGAGTGTTTGCCCAAGTTTTTCTCTTCTTCCCAAACCTCCTGAGTTTGCAGAACCCGACTGCAAAGCTCCCGAGCACTCACTGTGCCCGCAGCTCTCCCGTGCGGCAGCCGGGATCCCGCTTGTCAGTGGTGATAAAACACACGCGCTTCAAAGCTCCCTGTGCAGCTGCCGGGATTTACTTCGTAAGGGAGATTATCCAAAGTGGCAGAGCAGATAACAATCTCCCTGGATAATCCCTCTGAAAATGCAGGTCTATCCAACCAAGGTAATCTCTGGTCTTCATCCCATAAAAATGTGTTTGTTCTTGAAAGGGGAAGCGCAGGTGCTGCAGCCTGCGGGTGTTACACAGAGCTACAGACTTCCCCAGCTTCAGCGCTGGGACAAGGTGCGGGGAAGAACAGTACAAGGGACCAGCCACGAGCGAAAAAGCCTCAGCAGCACCCAGGGGTGGCTGTGGGCTGCGGGCTTTCCACCCACCCCGGCAAAGGAAGGAATATTCCTGTTCTTTGCAGAGGCCTCGGCTCCGTGCATTAGGAGTTGATGTCTAAAGATATCCATTACATACTATGAAATAACCGTAAGCTTAAACTGACACAAAATATGTTGAGTATAAAAATACAAAACTGACTAAAAAATGACGCTTTGGGCAGTGTGACCCAGAGGAGGTGAGCACGCTCTTTTGCTGTTAAGGGCTCAATCCTTAGAGTTTTTAAACTTTAAAGGAGATGTAGTGTGTTACCAGCTCTTTTGCTTCTGTACAAAATCAGTTTGACGGGTGTAACTAATCTCAATGATGGTTTTATTAATCTGGATCCTGACAGCAACAGCTCCCTAACGAGCACTGACAAGTCATGAACAAGACCTTGACTAGCGCCTGCCACGGTGCCTCAGAGGAGTCAGAAGAGAACACGAACAGCGGGACACGCCGTGGGAAACCCGGGTCACATACCTGCCAGCAAAGGCTTTATGCTGCTCACGGGCAGACCCTTTTTTAAGTTTTCCCAAGGGCTGTAGAGTGTATCTCTCCTACTGACTGCATGGTACTTCCTTAATCATTGTTATCCCGATGAAAGTATCTATACCTTGGAAAGGCAGGACGGGGAAGCAGGCACCTCGGTATTTCTGGAGCCTCTTGCAAGCTGTAAAATGCAGCACTCATTTTGAACCACGTTACCACATGGGTGGGAACTCCTGTCCTTTGACAACTTGTCCTGGGCGCTTTGCTCCACATGTACCAGCAATCAAGGCTACGTTTAAGCCACTTCTCTTTGGCACAGCCTGTGCCAACCTGTGCGTTTCATGTCAGCCATCCTTCAGCATGAAAGAGGATAAGGAGTATTTTTCTTGCAATGGATCCCAATTTTATCCTGGAACCAGTGTTTAGATAATGTACACTCCAGACATAACGACCGTGAGCAGGATTTGAGCCTCGCGTGAGCTAGGGCAGAAGCAGGGTCCGTGGTGACCCCTTCCTGCCGACGTCCTCACGCTGCCCAGCGCCACTGCAGTGCTGTGGGAGGAAGAGACTAACAAACCACAGGCCAGCCCGAGCCTGCAGGCCACCTGCTGAGGAAAACAGACTGCACTTGAATGGAGAATGACTCACCGAGGGCAGAATGATGCCAGGAGAAAGGAATACAGCAAGAAAGGATCTAGGCAGTGCGGCGGGACGGGCGCATGGGCAGCGCACACTCACTCACACACACTCACTCACACACACACACATCTACATACATACATGCACACACACNGGGCAGAATGATGCCAGGAGAAAGGAATACAGCAAGAAAGGATCTAGGCAGTGCGGCGGGACGGGCACATGGGCAGCTCTGGGGGAAGCAGGGCTGCGGTGCTGGGCACGGCTAAGCCACAGGCAGAACCACCATAGTGTGGGTAACTGCTTTGCACTGCGCACAGAAAAAGTACACACACACTCACTCACACACACACACTCACCCTCACACACTTCTTGCTTCCGCCACAAAGCGGCACTGCAGCAACAGCCATTCCCCCGGGCAGCCACCAGCCAGAACTGCCGCTGGGTTCCTGGGCTGGGAAACTGCCACTTGCCCTGGGCTGCGAAAGAAGGGAGGGCAGCCCCGTGCCCCCGCAGGCAGGCGACCCGCTCGCAGCCGCTCCCATCCGCACGGCGCTGCCCACAGGCCTCGTGCCTGCTCGCAGCCGCCGGCTCGCATGCTGGACTCCATCCTAGATAAGCCACGGACGCAGCATTTGGCCTCAAACACAGGTCCTGCGGCCTTGTGCAGAGCCAGGCTCCACCAGAACCATCACCAGGAGGAGCAGAGCTGCCAAACGCCGCCCAAGGGTCCAGCTGCCAAAGGCTGTCAGTCGGGATCACCTCAAGCGTGAGAAAAACATAAAAAACCCAACCAAGGCCAAAGTGGCGCTTTCTGAGGGGCCCGAGACCACCGCAGCTGCCTCCACCCCAGCCCGTTTTAGAGGCCGGGCACAGGCAGCCTCCCTGGCAGTGCCTGCCAGTGAGCCTGGACTTGCTCACGGGTCTGAACGCTCCGGTACATCCCCCAGGAACCGACCCCCTCTCGGCTGTCCCTGCCGGCCCCAGCGTCCCCGGGCTCCGTGCAGACACGCTGCCCTCTCAGAGCAAGGACTGTCCGTGCGACCGGGTCCACCCACCGCTCGGCCTCTTCCTCACCGCCCGCGGCACACACGGCACAGAGCAGAACGCGTAACCCTGCTCCTTGTCCCACAGCAGGCACCAAAACCAGCCTCCCAGCGCAGGGACGAGAAGCAGTGCAGTGAGAATTAAAGGAATTAAAAAGCGAATGGGAATCCCGGAGCGTTGGGCAAAGCCGCGATGCCGCCTCTCTCCATAACCCAATATCCCGGAGCGCTGGGCAAAGCCGCGATGCTGTCTTACTCCGTACCCCGATATCCCACAGCACTGGGCAAGGCCATGATGCCGCCTCACTCCGTATCCTGATATCCCGGAGCGCTGGACAAAGCCGGATGCCGCTTCACTCCAGGTTGCTGGACAGATCCTGCTCCCAAGGAGCTGCTGCCTCTTCCAGTCCAAGAGCAAGAATAAATCTCTAAAATGATCTAACGAGGTTCAAGCAGCCCTAGGTGCTGTGTCTCTTCCTAATCTATTTTCTTGAAACCCTTTCCTGTAAATTACCTCTACAAAAATACGTAAAGTCTTAAGAGTTTTGGACTTGAAAGGCCTTGAGAGACGGGTTTGTGTCTGGAATCAGAGGAAGGAAGAGGCTTCCAGACAACCAGATGATGCCGCTCTCAGGCAAACCTGGGCTCATGGTTTTCCGTGGACCGCTCAGATGCAGGGCCCGCAACGACCCCGGCAGCGACGCACAGAGCTCTCTGCAAACAGCGTCTGCAGGGGAGCAACCTGCAACACTGACTTCAGCAGCACTGAGACAGGTGGAAATCTCTTACTGTAAGGGTGAGAAACAAATTTTCAGCACTCTCTTAGCAGGTCTTAATGGTTTTCATAAAGTAATTTAAAATTTTGCTTGTATGAGCATGTCCCTTGATGTCAAACACTAATGCAGAAAAAAAGGAGCCCTACGAAATGCTTTCCAGCTGAAAGGGAAACATGGAGTTTTGCCCAAACTCTGCTTAGAGAAAAGGTCTTGCAGTAACGTGGCTACGGGCTGCAGCAGAAACCGTAGTGCTGAGCTGATCTGCTGTGTGAGCTGCAGGCGCCAGGTGTTATTTTTATACTCCTGTAAATTTAGACGCTGTATGGAAATGTATGTGTCATGTAATTGGGGCCTTGCTTGGGTAATTATTTGAACTAAATAGCAATTACCACAGAAAAATCAAGCAACTGATGTGCCTGTTAGATCTGGCCTTTGACAGGCTTTCTGCCAAAGCGAATTTTTATCCAGAGAAATTCACAGATTGCTCTTTGGAGCCAAGCAAACCTTCTGTTCTTTGCAGACCTTTATCCTCCTACCCTGGTTCTCTCTCTCGTTAGAGCAGTCAGCAAGGTCTGTGCCTCACGGAGGGGCTTTTCTTGCACAGAAAGCACAGGCTCGTTTTGAAAGATTCAATCAATGGAAATCCGTGTAAAACTCAATGGCTCTGTGCCAATTTCTCCTTTTAGATGTAAATACCTGGCTTCTCACAGCAGATTTTTATAATGCAGTGATACATGAATATCACCAGCTAAAATACTCAAATGCATTTTGTTATATGTAGTACTCGATTCTTCTCTCTTGCTCTCCACAAGCCACATATCCTGCAAAGCGCAGGGCAGTACAGCCCAGTACGACAGCAGATTTCTCACAGGTCGCTATTTGTAGTGACCTGTTAGTATTAATTACATTTCTTATGAAAGGGATGTCTCTATAATCACGTTATGCTAGATCTAACGTTACTCACCTGAAAAACATACTTTGATATATATATATATATTTTAATTTGTATAGTCATAATGAAACTAGCGGAAAAGTTATTTTTGCTACTTTCAAATCTACTTTGTAAATACAAACAAAATCTGTCAAAATCAATCCGGCTTCACTTTGCAGTGTGAGTCAGAACACATCCGACACCACAGCTGGACATTACTAGTGTGTGATGAGCACAACCATGGAATGACACGAGGAGCCACCCCGGCACGGGTCTCTCGCAGGGCTCTGACCCCGCAGTCTGTCGAGCTAATTAGGAAGATCAGACAAGCACTAATCCTGCTGTCCCTGGGAGCGCGGACGTGTTCGTAGCAGTCTGCCCCAGGGGTGTGCGGCGGTGTGACACAGGAGGGTGCCCGTGTGCAGGGCGCGCGCCGGGCACGCAGCCCCGCAGCTCGTCCCCCACGCGCTGCTGGACACCGTGTGCCATTGGATATTCAGGAGAGTGTTCACCGCCATCCCTTCACGTTTCATTTGTAATTACTGAACCTGTCTTCCCAACCAAGGAAGGCGCTCTCAGGAATTCTTGCAATTGGGAGTCTGATTAAAACCAAAGAGCACCTAGGAAATGTGTCACCCAGGAAGGGCGCCGCGGTGCTGCCGGCCTCACGCACCCCCTTCCCTGCAGCCACCGCCAGCCCTGCCGAGCCCCCTCCCCTGCCCGCACCAGCACGTCCACCCGAGCCATCCACGCTTGCCTTCAATCACCGGGAGCAGCGGGTGCCCTTTCACGGGCCCTGCTGAGCGCCCTTCCCTACCCATTCCAAATGATACATTTACTGCACAGGGCTTTTCCCTGGATGTAACCTAAGGGTGCCTTTTCCTTCCACACTCAGTGATTGAGATGACCCTAGAATACACTACTCTAACTTCTTAGCTATATGTACTTTTAAATACCACTTACTATGCATTTCTATAAATGCTTTACTTATTTTCCCCATATCACTGGCCCAGCAAGATGGATTTCCAGAGCCTGGAACACAAAAATGAATAGTGCTCTGGATATGTAAACTCTCTCGCTGTTCTTCCAGTTAACGAAGTGCAGATCCACTCGTTAAGATGCAGCTGTTCAGTGCTTGCAGAGCCTTTGCCTTCTCCCTCATTTGTAGGTTACGATTTATAATCACTGTGAGTGGAAATGACTTTCTTGTCACATTTTTGTCATCAGCAGTTGAAGACAGTCCACAATTCCATGAACCTTCTTAAGAAAACAAAGATTTTCCCATGTCAAAACACGGCCAAATGCTGCTGCTGACTAAGCAGCTGTCTTGCACATACGGAAAGGGTCTGCAGAGCTCAAGTACGGATCGCCCCGGGGAGCAGCAAGCCCAAAGCAGGCCTACAGCTGGAGCCGGGCTCTGTTCTGTCAGCAAGACCACACTCTAATGTGTGGCTGCATTCCCGCCCAACTAGAAAGCAAGGCCACGTACTGCTCAACAGGTAGGACCCAGAAAGCGCAATTCCATGTGTCCTCTTTCAGCTCTCCAGTTCAAACTTCTGCTACGGGGTGCACGTGCAGAATATCCAGCCTTCTTTTATTCCTCAAGCAACATTTACCCTACAGCAATGTCTGAGTAAATTCATCCTCAGCTCCGCTTCCACCTTGTGCGCGGGCAGCCTTTAGGCTTGCCGAAGGAGAAGCGCAGCTGTGGCCAGCACCTAAGGCAGAGCGGAGTCCCTGGCTCTACGTCCGCGTGTGCCTCTGAGCACCAGCGAGCCGTGTTCCCTCCGGGGCAGCCAGAGGCCGCACGCAGGACGCGAGCCCGCACGGGGCATTAGTCCCTGCGCCTTCCACCGCGTTCACATAAGCACTCGCCTCCTGCAAGCCCCTTTCAGGAAGCGATTTCTGGGCCGAAGCGAATTGCCCCGAGGAGGCAGCGCACCCTGGCCACGAGCAGGAAATGCTCCCAGCTCTAATTCACAGCCCTACTGATTGATGCATCAAAGTTGTTTAAATGGCTTGGTATGCCCTAATGCCACACACCTCCCACTGCTTGGAACATTAGCAGACCTACACAGATGCACATTATGGGATTTTCAGTGTTAGAGGGGAAAAAAAGGAAGCAGCAAATGCTTTCCAGCTGGCATATTTCAATGCTCTCCATCTTCCTGTGAGACATGTGCAGGTTAATTTCAGCTGATGACAGATCTCTCGTCCAAATGTTGCTCCAGATAGTAAGAAGCCATTATACGTCCCCTGCAATGAATCTAAACAAGGGATCATTCTTAAAAGCGTGTCTGTAGGATGGCAGCCGTATCGTGGTTAGACAGATTAAGTGTAAGTGCAGAAACAAGGTACCAGGTTTGAACATATTCCCCTACACCGATTCCGACGTTGCTGGGAACAGCACCCCGAGCTCGCGCAGAGGGAGGTGTCCCCAGAGCAGCTGCTGCAGGTCCCGCTGCCGCGGCGGTGACAGCAGGAGACAGGCTGGAGCAACGCCGACCGCCACACACGGCCATATGGCAGCGATGCAGCCGAGAGTAACACACATGACAAATGTATGTGCTGGCCCTGCCAGAGGCTCCCTCCTGCCGAAGAGGAAGCCGGCTGGACTACCCAGTTGTTCCGTCCCTTAAATTCACTTTGCCCTTTTGCACATCATTTTCACCATACCCCACACGTGGGGTACGGCCGGACCAGCTGTAAGGGCAGCACAGGAGCGGCCGCGCCGTGAGAACCTGCTTCGCCAGCACCCGCCTCCAGCAGACGGACACACGCGGCAAGGGAGCCAGTCGGCGGCACCATCCCCGCGGCTCCGGGCGCTCCCCAGGGCCACTCGGTGCGGAGATGCAGCGCACGCGGCCATGGCGAGGCCCTGCAGCAGGTGCACACTCAGTGTGGAGATGCAGCGCACGCGGCCGTGGCGAGGCCCTGCAGCGGGTGCACGCTCAGTGTGGAGATGCAGTGCACGCGGCCGTGGCGAGGCCCTGCAG
>VWPW01003261.1:0-64525 GCA_013389825.1 Crypturellus undulatus | reverse complement strand
AGGCGCGGAGGCGGGAAGCGGCGCGGGGCGCTGCCCGCGGGGCTTCGGGGCGCCGGCGGCCGCTGCTCGGGGCGAGTCACGGGCCCCGCGGCGCCTTCTTCGGCGCCGCCCTGGGCTTGAGGAGGCGGCACCGCTCGGTGGAGGCCTCTAGCCCGTCGCGCCTGCTGCGCATCTCGGTGCATCTCCCTCCTGCTGCTGTTTGTCCCTTCAAGAAGTCCAGTACGTAGCCGTCCTCCCAGAGCGATGCAGTTTCACCTCGTGTCTCACGAGGGGAGGCACCGCGCTCTCCCAGCAGAGCCGAGCTGCTCTCTGGCCGCTTCCCCGTGCGGGCATGGAGGTGCCCACGGGTGCTGCCTCGGCCCCGCGCTCGGACACCCGCTCTTTCCCGTGTTTGCTTGGAGGCCTTCCCAGAACTGGGAATGCTGCTGTGCTCCCAGCCTCGTGTTCCTAACTCAAACATGTGAGAACGGATCAAAGGGACATTTGAGGGTGGATGAGTCCAGACCGTATAAAATATATTTCTTCCCTGTCAGTTTTCATGGTTTAATAATGTGTGCTGTAGTAGAGGAAACCTGGTTTCTTAAGTACTTGGCTAAAAATACTTGGAAAAAAACAAAAAAAAACAAACAAACAAAAAAAAACCTTTTTAGGTGTCTGTGCAGGGTCTTGTAGCTGAGAAGCTATTTAACAGAAACACTTTTGACTGGAATTTACTTGTGTGTAGATGAGCAATGACTGCTGCAGGACCTGTTTTCAGAAAGTGAAGTGAAAAGAGTTACAAGAAAGATGGTGCCTAGTACAATTCTCTCTCCAGTTTTTGTGTCGGTTAATAGTTGTGTAATAGAGAAGGCTTGGAGGAATTCTTCTTATTTGACTCGAGTCAGCTTGTGGAGGAGTTCAGTTTACATTCTGACTGATAACTTTGTTAGCATTTCCTAAATGGAAATAAAGCATTACTTGACTGTTCTGAGAGTAAACTCTGTTTGCCTGCAATCCAGGATAGTTAATCAAGGTCAAGTTGAGAATGACTAGAACGTTAATTGCTTATAACAGTGCTGCCTTGGCTGAAACATAAGAAGTGTATAATTAATTCTTACCTTTAATTGGATAAGTTCTCTGAAGCCCCATCTTTTGTTCTTGTAGTTCCTGGATAACCTAGGCAATGATATTGACCTAAATTCTCCCCCTTGTTCAGGAAAGGGAGTAGCGTCTTAATTTATTTGTAGGGGATGTTAAATTCTGCGTAACTGCCTCTTCGCTATGTAACTTAATCTCTGGAAACTAAATGCTGCCTGTGGCTGTAATTTGTCAGACCTTGACATAAGTGGACGTTGTCACCATAGAGAAGCCATCCTGCCACTTCTGTCCTCGTTTCTGCCCATATGGCACCGTCCCCTGCAGATGTGAGTGCTTGGGCTATGGCCCTGTGAGACGAACTAAAGAATGTGCACGGGGGAGAGTTTATTGTTCAGCCCTGCAAGTGGTTGTCCTCAGTATTTAAACTGTGTTTTTGATTCTTGCCCATTTGTGCATGCTTCTTAAAGATATTTTCATTCTACTGTTACATTCGTGTTGAGAAATCTTGAGGAAGCATCTATAGCAGTTAAGGCAACAGTCGTGCATGTTTACTCTTTATTACTTCATTTCATTCCTTACCAGTTTCAAACTTACGTTCTTTGCTTGCCCACAAGGTTCTTTTGTCTTGTGCTTCCTGTACAAAGCGGCTTTCTTCAGGTAAGAAGTATTGACTTAGTGCTCCCATTTTATGCTTACTGTCAAAATGCCAGTAGCCACGTGGCCTATATCTTCCAAAGATATAGTGAATTTTCAGTTCTTATAAAAAAAAACCTTTTATTGTGTCATCACCAAATTTAAATGATCACTTGTGTGCACATGTATAGTGTGGTCACTCTCACTGACTGCAGATGCATACACAAACATACATTATTTTGTGCAATGCAATATATACTGTGTTTTTTTGGATGTTGCTAATTTAGAAACATCCTTTTTTTATTTCTTTATTTCTTTTTTGTTTTTAACTGGGCTTGAGTACTCCCGGCTAGCCTTGTTTGAATACCACCAGCTGAAGTCTCTGTTACCTGTTCACATTTGGGTCAATTTCCAAAATTGGTCAAAGACTATCTGTGTTTTTAGTGAAGTACCAGGTACCATTTTAGTGAAGTACCATGTATTTTTTTTTTTTTTTTTTTTAAGTGTGGTGTTTTGTGCAATTCTTTTTTTAATGAAGTAGTCACAGAGAGCTTTCTTACTCTTGTTGCTGAGGTTAAAATGCTATTTTTTTTAAAAAAAAGTTTCTTATCTCCCAAGGAAATGAAGAATATTCCCTAATTCCAAATAGTGCAGTAGTTGGCCTTGCTCTTTCTATAGGAAAAACTATCTTGAGCATATTTACTGTTCCAGCTATAGAACTGAGCATCTTTGGCCTGTGAACATGATAGGCATTGCTTTTGCTTCAGTTAGGATCTTTAATTAGGTTTAATGTTGAAGTCTAAACCACTTCTGTAGCGTAGTAGATGTTCCAAGCACACCAGAGCCTTCACAACTCCTCACCGAATGGGAAGATACCAGTGACTTGGTCCCTAGTATTTTGATCCCTAGTCCTCTGCCAAGCTTGCAGCTCTCTCTTGTTGGGATTGCTGTTGTCAGCCTTTAGAAGCGGGCACTGATTTCTCCGATGTCCTTTCCATCCCTGGGTTGCCAAATGAGTCTAGAAGCAGCCTCTAAGTGTATCCCTTTCCTTTCCTTCTTTAATAAAAAAAGCCTTTGCTTGTTCCTTACAGTGTGGAACACATTCAAATCCTCTCTCTGCTTCATGGCATCAACAAAATACCAAGTTCTTTATCAAGAAGTAGGGTGGCCTTGATCCTGCCCAGTCAGAAAGCGATCAAGTAATAAAGTTGTGAATGCTTTGTCTGACTGTTAGGACAGTGTTCACTGACGGGCTGTAAACAGTGACCGAGGGGATTTTCAGCAGCCAGTACCTCAGGTGGTATAAATTATCAGTGGAAAATGACTCTTGAAAACTTTCTATAGATTTTTTTTTTCAGGTACTCTTGTTTTGAGAGTCAGAAATCTACTTACAGCTGTGGCTGCTGTTACTAGATTTTTTTTTTTTTGTACTTTCCTACTCAGACCTTCCATCTTAGTCTTGTTACTTTTCTTCTGATAGTTAGAATACATTTTGATGCTCACTGATGAGAATAGTCTTAGGTTCAACAGTTTACTACAAATGCACAATATGCTGTTTGAATATCCAGAGCGCTCTAAGCCACACATGGGGCGACTGGTCCAAACTGAAGAGTTTGCTGACCACTGGATAGCCTTAAATGCTGAATTTCTGTGACAGAAGGGGTTTACAGCAGCACCATTTCTTCAAGGTCAGAAATGGTGTGGTAAGTGGCATGATTCAGTAAAGCTGTGGTCATTTGTGATCTTGTAAAAATGAGCTTTGCTAGAATACCAAACTATTCCTTTCAGAAATGTTGTAGATGATAATATGTAAACGTCTCTTAAGAGTTAAATATTTATACTGGCTTTAAAGCTTTGACATCATTTGAAAAACAGTATTACATTCAGTAATCTAGATGCTGTGACCAAATGTGCTTTTGTTTGTTTGCTTTTTGTTTTTTCTTACAGCCTCTGAGGAAGTGTAGCACAGGAGTGAAAATCTGTCCCCTTATTTACTTCTTTGTGTTCTTTTTTTGCAAAAAGGTGGTATGACTCCATAGGCATTCATTAGGCAGGAGTGGAGGGTCTTTTTGAGGACAGTAGCAGTGCATTTGGCACTAGGCAGTGTTTATTCTTATACAGTGCTAATGTTCTTTTTTTCAATTCAAGTTTCAGTCAGGAAAAACTGCACTGGGGTACCTGATCTGCAGGCTGAACTAGGCTTCCCAGAGCAATGCAGGCCTGCAGCCTGTTCTCTGTCACTCTTCTGAAATCTGCAGGAGTCTCGTATATGGAATGGAGCATGGTTTGTGCATGGAGAAGCAGTTCTGGAGAAACACAAAGTTTATGTGACCCAGCTGCAGCTTGCTCTGCTGTGTGTGTGGTGCCATAGTCTGTGCAGTCGAGGTGGTCTTGGGCAACAGGGAATGTTCTGGTCTCCTCCCTGCCATTTGCTTGAGTGACTCGCTGCAGCCGGAGCGAGGAGCCTTGTTGGGACTGCCGAGCACTTCCACGGGAAGCTGTGAACACCAGGAGCCTGCAGGGCTTTTGGGTTGTTAAGCGCCTGAACTCTGAATTTCCTTCTGAATTTTACACTGAGTTTGTGTTTTTTACTTGACCAAGATCTAGAGCCATGGGGATGTTAGAAATCTGAAGCTGACAAAAATTTTTCAATGAAAAATTGAAAATGGATCAGACCTGGATTTTTGGTTTTAAATACCCTGTAGTAAAAGTTTATGAGGAGAATTTTTTAACCGCAATGATATCACAGCAGAAATCCCCTAGTATGAGTAGAAATTGTATGCTGCATCAGAAAGGATGATTTCGATTTAGTGAATCTCAAGTCTCCTGTAATTCTTTTGCGGAGGAGTTTGATGTGCTTCCAGATGTAGAATGCTCAAGCATTTTGTCCCTTTGGCACAGATCTGGTGCTCTTAGATTTGTTTATGGCTTGCTCTTGTACCTAAATATTAGAGAATTGATTTTTTTTCTCCTTTTTTTTTTTAAGTGTCTGTCCTCCAAGTTAAAGGAGGTTTGGATGATAGGAGTATAATTTATGCAGTGATATTTGTGGGGGTTTCTCAGCAGCAGTTTTCATTAAACTCATAGAAGGAGGAGGTGGTGTTAAGAGTGGTTACAGTTAAGACTCTGGGGCTGTTTTGCCTGTCTTTGTTTCATCAAAGTCAGGAGAGGAGTTAAGAATTTCAGTGACTTGCGGAAAACAGAGGAAGGGAAAGGGGAAAAAATGAGATGAGGGAAAAGACAACAACATGAGCTCTTGTTTTCATATTTAGCAATCTGCTGAAAAAGAAAGTGAACACAAGTATTGTATCTGTTATTTCACCTTCAAGTCCTATGGTTTCAGTAATGGGCAAGACAAAACTGTCTACAGTCTGTAACTTGCTTGAAGTGCAGTTTGGTCCATGCAGTGGGTTTGTCATGTCAGTAGTACATTCTGCTCCATATATCTGTAGACAGTACCTCAGAGTTTGAGTTACTGACATGTGCAAAATTCACTAGTGAAACTGGCCACTTGCTTAGCTTGTTCTGTGCTGTCTGGTGCACCAAAGTAGAATAGCTAGCTGTAAACTTCCTGATGGCTTCTGCTTGGCAAAGAGTAAGTGATTTAAAAATAATAAGAAGTTTTTGAAATGTTGCAGGGGACTCTTTCTAATTTGAGTGACAGTAGCTTGCTGACTCTTGGTATTGAAATAACTGCAGAATAATTGACCTTGACAGACTATTGGCTGTTGAGTAAGCATTTTTCTGAACTTTAAAATACCTTTGTTGCAGAACTCATGACTTTTTTTCTCTCTTTCCCTATAGTTGCACATAAATACTTGGAATGTCTGCATCTTTGTAAGCAACAAGTTTCTTCTTGGTGAGTATCATTTTTGTTAATTGTAACCCTGTTTTCTTTAAACTGTTGAAGCTGTGGTTTAAATTTCAGGGTTTTCCCAATTTTTGCAAATGCACTTTCTCTAAAAATAATCTTTATATTCTTAAAACAAGCTTGCAGATTTTTAATTGGAGGAAATATGGCAGTTTGGTTGAAGTAGCTATTCTTGAAAATAATATATGTCACTTAGGAAACACATGCCTTATTTCATATGACTTAAAAAATACAACAACACAACACTTCCCAAATCTTTTTGTTTGTTCAGCGTTTTGGGGTATTTGTTCTTATTGTAGTGTGTTTAAAGAAAAAAAAAGAAAAATGAAACTAGAACAGCTAAATGTGAGATGATCAAATGACTAAAAAATGAATACTCATTTCTTTAATTGCACTTGGTAATAGTTTTTTTTGTAGATTGCTATTTTGTAGCTATTTCTTTGTTCTGTTGAATTATCTACGTTTATAATTTCTGCTTCTGTGTTGATCTGTCCCAGTCTCCGTACAACAGCCCAGTTATGTGGGATGTTGCTGAGAGGATGAAAATGACTTTTGCAAAATGCCCTTTAATCTAGACATGAGAGCATGAGGCCCTTGATTTAGAGAGGGTAACTTATGTCTGCCGAAAGCCTTTACCCCAAGGGATGCTGAGGAATTCTGGGCTCCTTCCTGAAGAGGAGAGCAGATAGAGCTTTTTGAGCTGTTACGGCTTTGTTGGTCTGCTTGTGTAAACAAGAGAAAAACATGGATCTGAAATTAACTAAAAACCTTTCTTTTGCTCTAAATAAATATTTCAGCTGTAAGGACCTACCTATGCAGTATCCTTGTCATTGAAAATTAAAGTATTAATTCAAGATCCAATTTGCAGTGTTGTGTTGCTCAGTCGAGAACTTTGTGTTGATTCAGTCTTGGAAAATTGCAAATAAAGGAGTGAGTGTTGGTCAAGATCTAGCTGAGGATCCCCTGTAGTGCTGGCAAGAACAGCTCCATGCAAACCTGTGTCTTGTTAGGAATGTGTCTTTTGGATAGATATGTGCAGAAGCTGCATTATCCCTGGAAGTTTCCAGGAATGTCTAATTGTCTGCCTGTTCAGCTGGAGTTTTCCTGTTGCTGCTCCTCTTGCATTAGAAGAATTGGTTGAAGGTCTGAAGTTTTGTGGTTGAGGACACGTGTGACTTATGGCTGTGTCCTGAGGCTCACTCGTTTTGCTGTGAAGCAGTACGCATATGTGAAGCATGAGGCAGGAGTAGAGAAATCCTTAGATTAATAGCTAGTACAGAAACCGTTGCTTGGTTATGTATAACTGATGTGTCTTAGTGGTGTTTTTTTAATAACTAGGGAAAATAACAGTGAGGGGTAATTGATGGTGGCAGCGATGCTGCAGGCAAAATCTGGTAGGCAGAGCACAGGCTGATGTTTTTGTTTTTGGCAATAAGTCAGTGCCTCGTAAGTCAGTGCTAAAGTCATTTTATAAAATGGTGCTTTGATACTTGCAAGAATTTTACTTCATTTTCGTAAGATGCCATTAGGTTTGTCTAATGTGTCTGTAAAAGCTGTTTTGCAGTCTGGCACAGCCATTGCCTGTTCTCACATGCAGGTGTGCGGTTTCAGCACCGCATGGCTGTGGTCATCCGCTTGCAAAGTCTTCCGGACGCGGTGGAGCCCATGGCCTTCTCTGGAACGAGCCCTCCTGCTGGGGCTGTGCATGTTGATGGGCGTGAGCGGGGTGAGGCTTTCGTCCTGCCCCCCGGGAGAGAGGAAAGGCTGTGGGTGACATGGCACGTGATGCTAGTGGAAGGTCAAAAGCAGCTATGGCTGAGCAATAAAAACTGACATTGAAAGCATGATTGGCTTCAACCCTTGGCTGTTTGAAAATGGGTGCTTCTCTATGATGGCAGCTTTGGAACACTGTCTAGTGCTGGAGCGAGTGGTAGAGTCAGCTTAGGTTTTGTGGCATCTACTGTTACGTGTCCTGGCAGAGGAACTGCTTATACAGCTCTATGTTAAGAAAACAAAATATACCTGTATCTTCATATGCTTGTGTAGTAGCTAAATTTCACATCTTGACACTACCTTTAGTAGACCAGTATTTAGCTGTACCTGTGCAGCCACCTCCTGTGAAAGGAGTGCAGTCCATTGCTAATTCCTTTCACTCCAGCAGTCTCAGTGCTTTTTATTAAGCCAGCACCTGTCCTGCCCCCTGCTCTTCATAGTCCTCCTGACCCACCAGCGATACAGAATAGCTCTTGGGAATCTCATAGCATGCTCAGCAGCCAGGGTGAATTTAATGTGGTTTTCCTCCAAATATTTACATATTTGTATTTTGTAATCTGCCAGAGTTTTAATGTGCTTATTTATCAATACAGAGAACTAAGGTGCCTCTCTTTATTTTTTTTTCCCAATATTTGGCTCTGGAGAAGAAAAAAACCCCTGTTTTTTGACACAGGTATATTAAAGAAAGAAGGAAATGAGGCTGAGCTGTGGAAACTAACTGTGTAAGCTATGTGATATACCAGGTTTAGCGATAAAACTTACCTGAGAGAGGTTAAAGCAGAAAATTTTAGGCACTGATGGAGATTAAGATATATAAGACCTGTGCTCTTAACAGAGAATTTCTTTTAAAATGGAAAGAAAAATGTAAGCATTTTTAGTAGGAAAAGTGCAAAAGAGAAAATGTTTCTTCCTGGTACTTGTCGGTTGTTGAATATTCTTTTAAATCTTAATTGCCTCATAATGACTTTTATTTGGAAGAAAATGCTCCTCCATTTTAACAGTAGAACCCCATAGCTTTAGTGACCTGTACTTGAACTTTTGATTGGGAGCAGTGGCTTGCCTAGATCCTAGGATAATGGTTCCTGAAGCAGGCCTAATCCTCACAGTGGAGTGATAAGTTCTAGAGAAAAGGCCTGTAACTTTGGGAGCAAGCCTAATAAGCAGCCCTTGGTTTAATTGTGGTCTTGAGCACTTAAGATGGATTCCTGAAGTTACCAAAGTAAAAATCCTGCCCAAGTTTGGGGTTGAGTTACCAAGTTAACCCAAACTCACTTTCTGCTGAACAGCATTTTTAAAGAGATGTTTGGATAAAGCTTTCTTTTTTCCAAGTCATAGCTGTTACTATCTCTAGCTTAGCCTGGGGTGCATAGTTAAAAAATCTCTCCTGGTCTGATTTAATTTAAGGTTTCTAAATTAAGGTTTCTAAGTTTCTGCCCTCCTCACAAAGGAGGCAGAGGGACTGAACCTTAAAATTGCCAGGCAGAGGCAAGGCCCTGTGTTGCCCCTGAGCAGTGAAGCTGTCCCTCTGCTCAACGCGGCGCTGGCGCAACGTGGACAAGTCACAGAGCCGCTGCTGCCCTTCCCTGCGAGAGGTGGACGTGCGGCGGCTGCCGTGGAGGGTCTGCACCAGGCGGCTTCAGCCGCACTTTGGGGCCAGCTGCTTATGGGTTGGATTGTTGAGCTGCTGTATTGAGTAACTGATTTCCCTCGTGTCATGTACTGCCAAGCACGGATCTCCTTGAGAAAGCTGTTTCTGAAATGAGCTGCAAGTGAAGAGGACAGGCTGGCCAACCACACATGTTGAATGTGGGGACTGCTGGATCGAGTGATGTGGATCAGTTAAATGTGAGAGATAACACGGAGGAGCCGAGTTTAAATAACTCGGTGCAGGGGAGGAAGGAAGGATTTGGGAGAGGGGGCAGAAATGAGAAACAGGTTTTTGTCCTTGCTGTTATTCCCTGCTTTCAGTTTTTCTATCAGCTGAGTTTGACTGGCATAGTGCAGTGTAGCATGCGCGTGCTGTAAAACGCGCTCGCGTCCCACTGACTCTCCAGCCAGAAATTGGAAGCAGTTCAGGTATTTCACAGAATCTGCAGACTCCGTAAATATAACTAAATGCTTCCTTTTTCCTTGTGATACTCTTAATCATTTTGTGATATTCAACTGAAAATATACTAATGCTGTCCTCATCAGATTTCATGTGGTCTTGGTGCCTCTCAAAGGCCTATTTGATGGGAAGTGTGGGGACACACAGCGTGCTCCTCTTGGAGCCTCAGGTGCCCGCACTGACAGGACTCCCAGGCACTGCAGCTCTGGCAGGACCGGTGCACATGGCTTACTCGTGTGCATTGTTAGGACTCTCTTTTTTTCTGCATGTCTATTCTCACTGGAAAATTAAAATAAGTTTTGTAGTAGGAGAGGACTTACAGCTATGCTTTCTCTCTCACTAGAAGTTCTCTCTCACTAGAAGTGAAGGAGTTTCTTTCCATTATGCATTTGGACTCATTGAATTTTAGTGCTAATGTCGGAAGGTGACACTTTATTGATTATAAATATGTGAGAGAAAATAGTTCATATTTTAGGTATAAGTAGCTAACTTGTTTAAAAATGAAATAACTCTAGACATTAAATTTCCTCTAAAATTTCTTCTCCTTTCTCAGTTAAGTTATGGAGTTGTAAATTAAAGAAATAGACGAACAACGAACCCAAGCACATTCCAGCTGTGTTAGGAGATGGTAGGTAGTGAACTGAATCAGAACCACTAGGTTGAACCCAATTTGGTTCTCAGATCTATAGAAAAGTAACTTAGAAAGTTTCTGAGTTCTTATCCGGCTACAGTGTTTTCTGGTTAGTGTGAAGCACCATATAGTGAATTGAGCTTACAGAGAAGACCTCTTCGTTTTTTTTTTTCTGCCACCCTGCTTATCCTTTTTTTTTTTTTTTTTTTTTTTTTTTTTTTTTAAATGTGTGTGTGTGTGAAGTAGAAGGTGAGTTTTGGTGGGGCGCCTGCTTGACCCTCCATTAGCAAATGGCCTGACTTAAATGATGTAAATCAAGTGTTTTTTACCTGTATAGAAGGTTCATGATCTTCCTGAAGATCTTTGATATATAAACCATATTGGAACTCTGGATAGTTATTCCTAAATATAATCCTTTTCTAGATACACTCTAGCTAATGATGTCATTTGGTATCTGAAATTGGCCAAAATAAAATGCTACTGTTTAATTCTTAACTCATAGTGCACGTTTCCTTATTATTCTAGTGTGAGATGAAGTGGATGTTGTTTTGTTTTGCTTTTTTTTTTGTTCTGTTTTTGAATTGAGTCTTCAAGATATAGCCCTATGATAAGGAAGATGTGTGAACAAAATGTGTTTGAATTTTGGATATTGTGAGCTTAAAGCTTGCATAAATGGGTCATAATTTGTGTGACACAACTGATACAAATGCAGGGAAAAAAGTCTCCTGATCGGGTTTTCTACTGAATGTACCTTGAGAATGATACTGTTTTGGCAAGATCTCTTAAATGTTTATATAACTATTGGAAAGCTGTTCCAGGGAACACTATTTTTACTTTCTAGTTAAAATGGAGAAGTAGAAAGAAAGCAGTGCAGATGGGGACAGTATAGGCAGTTATATTTTAAAATTGCTTAACTCCATATTTCTGATGTCTTTAATCTCTGTTGCATTTGTAGTGATGAGGTGACATAGTGTTATGGTAGTTTACTAAAACGATAGCTTTTGGGAGCTTTTTGGGTACTGTGTGTTTCTGCCACCTCCTGTTTACTGAATTCCTCCTTTTCATCAAAATCCGAAAGGGGTGGGGGGAAATAGTATCACGAAACCTTTGTCAGATGTCTGAATAAACCTTGGATTGCAAAGAGTTCTTAGCTGACCTGGCATTTGGGCTGTTGGACAAAGGTTGAGCCTCAGTCTTTTATGGGCCAGTAGCTACTACTTTGTACGTATTTTTGAAATGACTCTACACACTGTCAATTGGTATCCATTTTATAAGAGGTAACTGTCCCTGTGACTTCCTGCAAATGAGAAATAACGAGTTCCCTTAACACTTAGCTTCTGGGGGTTGTGGTGCATAAGCTTATTTTGTATATGTCTTGATTAGTGATTGATATTTAATTGCATTTTTCAGGGGAATAAAATCAGCAGTGTTGCTATTACAAAATGACAAAACATCCACCGAATAGAAGAGGGATCAACTTTGAGGTGGGAGCCCAGTTGGAAGCCCGTGACAGATTAAAAAACTGGTATTTTTTAAAAAATTCATATTATATTAACGCTAAGTCTTTAATATCTTAAAAACATTTTACTTTGATACCGTATTTGGAGTCCTGGTCATTGGGTAATAGGAAAATAGTTAATTTTTAAATGCTTACATACCAGTGGTTGAAATGGGCAATAAATGTTGTTATGTTGTGCTGGCTCTTAAAAAGAAGCATAGCAGTGCTGTCTGCCTCTGGGAAAGAGAACTAAACCTCAATGTAGTGCAACTTCAGGCTCAACTGCTCTTTAATTCACACTTGAAACTCTGTACTGTACATATCTTACAGAACAGTCTAGGAAGGGATGAGTCCTCTGCAGCCCATGATACCCAAGGTAGCTCCTCACTACTTTTGTTTCCATCATTGTTATGAATTCATAGGCTTAAAAGGTCTTATTGAAATTGTTGGTGCTCATTTGTAAACTTAATTAGATACAGATTTAAAGAATTAAAAAGGGGCATGCATTCATAACAAGAAGTTTGTTTTGGAGTCTTCCTTGAAGATCTCATAGTCAAGAAAAAAATTATTTTGTGTAACTGCAGTGGGGGTAATAGTGCATCTTCTACCTGTGTCTGTTTTAGAAAGTTATCTTGCAAATTAGCATTTAACAATGTTCAGTGAATGAGATGCAAGATGGGTGTCGATTGGACATTGTTAGTTCCTTCAGATATCTTCTCTTGGTTGATTGATCATCTGATGGTTGATTTTTACTTAAGAGTCTGTGTGGGTTAGATATGGTTGTACTTCAGCCTCTAGAAACAGTAGGCAAGATGAGCTGTAGAAATCACCACATTGAAAACCACCTAGGCATCCCAGGAGGATGGAGCGATGTACAGGGGTAGGTTCAAAAGGCCTCAGCTGCATCCCAGATATTTTTTACTTTTCGAGTAGAAGGGGAATGGAATCATGAAAATGAATAAACCTAACTTTTCAGAAGAAAAGTACAAACATTAAATTGTATTTTATATTGGCTTTCCTATGTGAATCAAAACTGCATAGATAGAGTCTCAGTTTGAAACTGCATCCTTTGCATGTGAGGAAACATTGGCAATTCTGAACCTGTCTGTACTGTACATGCATTGTAGGCTTACTAGATGTATTGTTCAGTCTAGATTTTATCTAAGTAAAGCACATAAGTGGTTTGTGACTTACCTGACTTCTTTGGAGAAAAACAGTGCCTAAAAATACAAGTACTTAGTTCTTGTATGGTAAAATTTGCAAAATAGGGTGAAAGGAAAAAACAGCACCTGTTGCTGCTTACATATTTCTTAGCTTAAATTAGCGTTTTGGGGATGTTGCAGGTTCTTAGAAACTCTCAAAAACTCATGTCTTCTGTACAGTGTTTTGCAAGTCTTTAGTCTCAGAACTCAGTTATTGGCTCTCCAGTTTTGAAAGTCTCTTTCACTTGCTGGTCTGAACCCTGGGGCAGGAAGTCCACCTTTCCTTAACTAGTCACCCACATGTATTCGTGCTTTCAGGAGGTGTGAACCAAAAGCTGCCAGAACTGGATGTATATTTTTTCTCGGCAATGTAAGTAGTGACAGACTGAGGCCCACCACTCATGAAAGGTGTGGGCTTGTGGAGGACAACAAGATTTTGCCATCTCCCCCATGTTTATTTTCACCTGCCATAGCGAGAGCAGGAGCACTCCTTGGTGTGGTGTTGATGTACTTTTTACATGGATTCAAGATTTCTTTTGTGGTAATTGCGCTTCCCAGTACTAGGCCCTCAGAGGTCTAAATGTTTCTTGTGCATTGCCGTGTTATCTTGGCACATGAGGCATAGGTGGAAGTCTCTTGTTTGAAGTGAGGTGGCTTTCATTTCTGTGCTCAGTACCTTGCACACTAGTCAGTTGAAGGGCCAGTATTGCTTCTCACATGGCAGTAGCGCTTTGAGGAGAAGTATTTCATCTCGGAACCCAATTTCCATGTCTTTCATGGCCAGGGCTCATGTCTTGGTATATTAGCTTGGGGCTTCCTGGATGTTTGAGTGTAATGCCAGTCCCTCAGTTCTACATAAGAGAAAAAGGGGTGCAAAGTGAACTCAAATTGTGCATGCTTAGCTTCCTTGTCAAAGGCATCTAGTTATGTTGTGGAACATAGCATAATTATGCACTTCAGTTCCTGGTGTGTTTCTGTATCATCTCCTGGACTCAAGCTCCAGAGAGTACAGTGAGTCCTTGTTTGTTGTTTGGCTGCATATTCTGGGGCTTGCCTGACGTATACCAAGCTGCTGTGAACGGTCCCTGATGACAATCTGATAACCAGACAGTATCAAAGGAAAGGAGAGCCCTGTCCAGCAGCTAGTGCCTCCATCCATCTGAGTACTGGGTTCCAGAGAATGTGATGGTGGGACCGCTCCGCTAGTACAGACCTTAGTAGATCCCAGAGACACCAGTGGCATCCATTGACATACACATGCTATCCCTGGGGAATGGAGTTCTTGGAATTGTTTGTGCTGGATCACTTAAACCCTTTGGCTCTGGAAAGTAGCAACTGTACCATAACAAAAAGAGGATGGCTGCGTTGAATGATTGTAGAAAGCAAATGGTGACCTTCTTGTTGTAATAACATCTTTCGCTTTCTTCTACCTGCTGTACGAGTAAAATGGAGATGAAGAGACTTCTGATTCTGGTTAAGGCTCTTCAGTCTTGAGCTCAAGATTAGTATTTGATTGTGCTACCCTGTTTAGAATAAAGATCATCAGTCCCAAGAGATTTAATTGCTGTCGCTGTCAGGACTTTGTCCCAATCCTGAGAAGCTAGGAAACCATGTATGTGTTCATAGTGCCAGTCCTCCAAGGTATCTCTATTCCTTTTGACACTCCTTTGACTGCAGTAAAATTGTCCTGTTCTAGCTCCAGGAGAAAAAAGGCTTTACAGCGGTTATGATTTGCTGTGTAGGAAAGAAGGGAGACAAACCAATCCTGACCTGAGAGATAGGAACTCCTCCAGTCAGCAACCTGATTTTGAATTTTTGGATCTTCCTGCCTCCCCTTAACAATGGATGGCTTTGCACTTCTATCCAAAAGAACCTATTTTCACACGGCTTGCTCTGCTCTGACAGCAGGTGTCTGGAGTTGCCAGTCGTCAATAGCTCCCATCTCTTCAGAGTTCTGTTGTTTGAGCTTTTAACTGTCCCTTGGGTTTCTAGTGAAACTCTTAGTCCCAACAAGGTGTGCATCTGGGTTTTCTGTGTTTTGATGTCTAGTTGTCACATTTTTCATAAGACCTTGAAAGGTACAAGCCAGTCATTCCCTTTGAATTTTTCTGAAAAGTAACTTGTTTTGATGTCCTGATAAATTGCTCAAAGTTGTGCAGAATATCAGCTTGTTTTTATAATGTGGTAGAACAGTATGCAGAATGATATCAATTAGGAGATTTCTTGCTTGGGATCAGTTAAGTCTTGAACATCCATGCAGTCAGCTAGATGCCTTTTTCATGGTCTGGAGGTGGAGCTGTTTGACCTTACTGGGACACGTGGCAGCCTGTGCCCTTTTTCATGCCTCGGGCTAGGTTTCTGCTTAGGTGTTTCACTTTGTTTATCATTCCATAGGTGCTTTCTTGATTAAACAAGAGGGACTTTCTTTAGTTGTCTCAGCCCTGGGGTGTTTAAAGGCTCCTTGGCCCATGTGTAGGGGCATGGGGTATTATTCCTTTTCTGTGTAGATCTGCAGGGCTGTGTGCCTCCTGAGGCTCAACATGGGAGCTCAGAGCTCCTGAGAGCCTGTGACCCTTTCTTCTTCACCTGGCAGTTGACAAGTGCTGAACAACACCATGGTATTTCTGTGTCCAAAAAGAAAGTAGCATTGAGGATGTTCCAAGCTTGTGGATGCATCTAGCATAGTGTCTAATAGACTTAGTGTTTTGATGGAGCATTGAACAAACTACTGGTAGACGATGGTTGCTTTAGAAAGGTAAGATTTGTTCAGGTTTTTCAGTGTATTATCTGGGAGCTGTCTGAGTGCTCTGGTTTGCCTCCACTTGCTCTAGACCAGGCTGAAATTTGGTCTCATTCTCGGGTGTCTTTTTGCAGTTCTTGCAGATATATTAACACTTCTCCCTATCTGGGAGTTTTTAGAGGGTGAGGTGGGACAGACACAGGTGGTGATACAGGTGCATGGTTCTGGGATGATGGTTCTTAACATGAAGGGTGCTGTTCCTTATTTAATTAAGTATGAAGCAGGGGCTTGTTTTGCATCGCATAGTTTTTGATGCATTTTAGCGTCTATTTCCTGAGAGAGAGAGAAAAAGAGACAACATGTCCTAAATGATGTTTGGGATGATCTTGAGCCAGTTCTCCTTCATTTTCACCAGCTTCCCTCTGGATCTTCAGGAATCTGAATGAGCCCTAGACCCACTGCAGTCCTGATGGCAAGGACTTTTTTTCCTGCTAGCCTCTCACTGAGGGTCTATGAGAATTCTTACCCCCAATTTTACTGGGCTATGCAGGACCTAGATACTCTCAAATGAAATATGTGGCGTCTGATAGATTTGATACTTTAGCTGCCAAGAGGCTGTCTCTGAGATCTTAGTTACCTGTTGGCTGCCTTAACTTTCTGTGAAAGCAGCGTTTTTGGTGGTTGTTGTGACTGCGCTCAAAGTAAGTGAGATTTAGGTGTTAAAGGCAGGCAGATCTTGCCTGGTGTCTTTAATTCTCACAGACTCTCTCCAGACCTGTTCTGATCTCTCTCCATGCCCCCTCTTGATTTGTCTGAGATGGGGGATTAATAGCAGGGGTTTTGTCTGGAGCATATTTCCGGAGTGGAACTTGCTCAACACGTTGGAGGCCAAGAGGGTCTTATATCTTTAGATTAAGTCTTCAGAAGGCCTTTCAAGGAGATTTCCTGTGGATTAGATGTCTCTGCACAGTGCCGTTTCATGTGGGTACTGTTTAGATGGCTGTTATAGTGTATCAGAACAAGTTAAGAGCCTACTGATACATAAGGTACCGCTGTTGGTCAGAATCTGGACTGTCCAAGCTTAGAGGTGCCTGTGCTGTCAGTAGCTCTCATCTGCTTTCCTCTCTCCAAGTTGCTTTCGTGATTTTGTGGCCGCAATGTGAGTCTTAGCGGTTTGTTCACTTGCGGCTACCTTTTGAACAAGGGACACTGCTGGAGTCTTTTCATCACTTCGTGACTGTAAAACGATACACCTAAAACATTAAAACACAGCATGTAAGTCTCAATTCTGCTGGGTTTGGATTTTAATTTTATTGCCAGTTTTGATCCTATGCTTGATCCACGTGTTCTGATGTTCTTGTTGCAGTGGGGTGAACTTTGATTCATGATGTTATCTTCAGCTATAGTGCTGATTCTGAAACATTTACTGTGGTCTACAAATTACCAATGCAATTAAAGAAATGCATAGTTTATAAGGGCTTCATGATTGGAAGCTACTGGGTTTTACTGTCTCTGAATCCCGTAGCAATAATTGAAAAGACTGGGACTTTAAAGATGGGATTCAGCTTTGAGAACATAAAACTTAAATCTGATTTATTGGGCCTGCTAGACTAGCTGTTACACTGGGAGGTGTAGGGGTTATAACCATGGGTTCTTCAGAACCTCAGCTAGAAGTTCTGCAGAAGGTTGTTGACATGAATTGATGGGTATCTCTTCAGAGGAGTGAGTGGATCGACCTCCAGGTCTTGTCCTCGATAAGAGAGCTGGAATGACTGGCTTGTCACCTTAACTGTGTAAATATTTTATTTGTTGAAAGTTGAGGTTTTAGGTAATGTCTTCTGCCACATCAACTGATATACTTGAAAAGATAAGTTTTAGAGACCTCTCTTCAGGTCTGGTCATATGCTGCAAAGTTAAGTTTGTTTCCTTTTTTCAGGCTATAGTGCTTGGTCTAGCAAAAGAGTATTTCCAAAACTTGTCTACAAGAAAAATACAGGTATAACAGAGCACTTACATTATATCCATTACAAATGCTAGTACATTTGCATCTAACAATATATTCATATGAAATAACTCTTGTTCCCACTGGCTTCATCTTTGAGGCTCTCTTACCTGACCCTCTCCTCCAGCCCTTAAGGCAGCTACCAGTTTTGCACATTTATGCTGGATATAGCAAAGTTTAGCCTTTTTCTGGCTTCCTCATCCTGGGGGGAAGGGGAAAATTTAGAGAGGAAGAGCCCCCTCAGCTGCATCTCCTTCATACAACCAGTGTTTGCTTTCATGCAGTTCAGTGTGGGGATCGTTCTGTGCTGGGCCTTTTAATCCTTTGTAATAGCTTTGTTGCTCCTACAAGAGATATGTGAAATAGTATTAAGACTGTAGAGAAGACATTTTGTTAAGTAGACTAACTTTAGTTCCCGTTACAGCTGATCAAATGATCTTCAGATACTCTGATTTTTGATAGTTCAGAAGACCACTTATGTGTAATGCTTTGCACTGTAGCTGCAGTAACAGTCAGAGATGTGCTTATTCTCACTTTATTTTAATTACTATTCTTGCAGGTATCCAGCTCACATTGAAGAAATTGATTATGAAGAAGGGAAAGTACTTATCCATTTCAAGCGCTGGAACCATAGATACGATGAATGGTTTTGCTGGGACAGTCCTTATTTGCGTCCCTTAGAGAAAATACAGTTAAGAAAAGAAGGGTTACATGAGGAAGAAGGATGTGCAGTAAGTAACCAATATCGGGCATTGGTATGTGTGCCGGTTTAATATGCAGTTAGGTGAGTTATGGCCACTCAGGTGCATTTAAACACTTCCTTATTGCTGCATTAGCTACTGTGTAAGTTCTGTGCTTTATATTTTAGCTAATGGGAAACAAAATGTTTTGATTTAATGAAGATGTATGCTTTAATAAAAATACTTTTAAATACTGTCTTTTAGGGATTTCATATAAATGATCAAGTATTGGCATGCTGGTCAGACTGTCGCTTTTATCCAGCCAAAGTTACTTCTGTTAACAAAGACGGTAAGGAATCACTCTTGCTTTTGTCATGTTTGTTACTACTGCATTTTGGATTTCATTCTAAACTTTTTGCTCAGATGAAGAAAACAAGGCAGACAAAATTGCTGTGGGAAATTTTTGAATACGTTTTTTTTAGTCTATTAAGTTTTTAGGCTAACCTTTTATCATCTCATATGATGCCTTCTTAGTTGGTCACAGATCTTTCTGCTGAGATGCACAAAAGGTGAAAACTGTAATGTGAGCTTTTCAGAGGCATAGGCTAAGTAAAATCAGTAGCCCTCTGTACATCAAACTGAAAATCAGGCTTTCTCTAGTAGTCCAAGACTGTTAGAGGGGTTTGGCCAATTGGACATTAAGGAATCTACCTAGGAGCAAGACCTTAATTTTGAAGCCCACTTTCTTGTGCCACTTCTTTTAGCTATTCATACTATCCTCCAGAATGTAATTCTTTGCTTGTGAAAGCTGTACTGTTTTTTATTCTTATTCTTTTTCCCTCTGCTAAGACTGTAACCATTTATCTTTCCTCTCTGTTTTATTGATGTGGGTAGCTGGATAAGCACCTTCTTGAGAACTGGAGCCCTCTACCTGTTGCATAGGGAGCTCTCCAGGACACTTCCAGTTCAGGGACTTAGCAGTGATGGGATGTGTGTACACCATGATATCTGAAGGGTGCTCTGAGCAGTCCACCACAAACACCTTTCCCTGAGCAGTGCATCCCTGGAACAGGTTGCCTGGAGCAGGAGTTGGCACCTCTGTTTTGGAGGTTATCATGACTAAGCTACCACAGTTAACTTGATTTATTTTGGGCTATTTAGAAAACCCTTCCACCACAGTTCCTATTTTCCTGTGAAAAGCCTTGACTCTGTAATCTGCAGAAGGCTCCTCAGTGTGCTTAGATATTCTTGATGGTGATTTTTCTTTTGGCCATTATTAAATGTGTAGTTAGAATTCACACAGTTTTGTTAATTCTCCCGTAACTTGCTTCAGCAGAAGCTGATGTGCTTTTGCTTTATGAAATTAAATGCTAATTTTTTCTACTAATCCAATTAAGTTATTTTTAAAGCTTTTAAGAGCAGTTGTGATCTTGTTGAGAAACAACCAGTAGAGAAAAACTCTGAAGTAACTCCCGTTCCTCACCTCTACTATCTTTGCTGTATACGTCAATGCTGCTTAAGGGAATTATTCATTAGTTCAAATCATTACTAGCCTCCTGAGCAGTTGCTTTGCTCTGTGCAGTGGAGGCTTTTGTGTATCCCCTCTCTGTTAAAGCTGGCTACCTGTTCTTTGAAAGCAACATGTGAGCAATGACCTAGCAGCCTGTTTACTGGTTTCGATTCATATAAAAGACTTTTTTTCCCTTCCCCACATGTTGCTTAGTAAATATCTGTGCTTAAACTTACAGTGGCAGCAGTAATTGCTTCAAGAATATATTTGGGGAAAGTGGTTGCTTTGCTGTAAAATTCAGTGTGAAAATGCACACAGCTGTACTAAAAGGAGTATAGAAGCTGCAGAAATCTTCAATGAAATTCTTTACAAACAGAAAATTTATAAAGCTTCCTCTTTTGAGTATTAGTAATTAACTGTGAAGGACAGTGCTTTGGCTACAGCAGCTATAAAAGTTGTTTGAGCAAGAAAAGAAATGATTTGCAATTATCCCCCAGGTTATTTTAAGTATTTTGGGATTTGGGCAGGAAAGTGTGTCTAAGGAGCAACTCTACCCTCAAATGTGTACCTTTATGTTTACAGTAATTATATATAATATATAATACCCTCATATATATAATACCCCTAATATTCCTCGCTTATCTGGCCTATAAAGAGAAATCTCTACTCTTCAAGCCTTCCAATGAGGCTAATAAGGAAGCTTCTATTTAGGTCTTAATGTGCAGCTTCGGTAGTGGAACTGTAACTCTGTTAGATAGCTTCTGATCTTTAAATTGCTGTGCTTTGTTTTTCAATTTTAGGTACATATACTGTGAAATTTTATGATGGTGTAGTTCAGACTGTCAAAAACATTCATGTCAAAGCTTTTTCCAAAGACCAGGTAAGTAATGCGTTCATGCTGCTGGCGTGTTTTAAAATGGGCGGCTCAAGCAGCTAGGTTTGCTTCATTGCAAAAGTATGAATCGAGTGTTTAATTTTTCTGCTGCTGACACAGTCTCTGAGGTGAAAGCTTTTAAAATGAAAAGGTGATGCAAATCATGGCATGACCTCAGAAGTTCTCGGTTTCATGTACTCATGAATGTACTCTTTGAGATAAAATCAGTGGGAGATTCAGAGTATGTGCATTAGAAATAGAGGTGGGATACTGTAAAACACTTCACTTGTTTTAGCTATTAACAATTAGTTTAAAATATGTATCAAAAATTAAGTGGGTGGAAACTGTGAGGTCAGCCTTTCCTAAAGGAAGTAGTTGATTTTCTTGAGCCCTTCAGGGAAGTTGGCCAGTAACCTTTCAGTTCACAGCTTGGAGATGATAACAGTGCTTTTCTCTGGCCATATGCTGTGTCTGGTTTGGCTGCTTTGCCACCCTCACATACAGTGAGTTCAACTTTCCGCTAGTGATAGAAAATGAACAGTTAAAAAAGAACTAAGGAAGAAATGCTGGTCTGTGCATGTTTGTCAGTTTGTGTGCATGGGCCCTTGGGATGGCTGACAGGTTTAGGTCTTCTGTGACCTGGAGAAAACTTTCTAAGTATTCAGTATTTGCTTTTGGATAACTTTCATTACAGGAATGGTTTTAAGTTTCAAATCCTGCCAACACATTCCTGTGGTGTGTCTGTAGTCTGTGTTTTTTCGGGCATAATTTATATTTGCAGAAAACTAAAAGCAAAAGTTTGAACACTGACGTGGACCTTCTAAACAGAAAGTCCAAACATTACCATTCTCATCAATAATGCATTACTGAAAAGTATAGTCTAAATCTGCCACTGTCTTGAAGAGGCCTTGGTGTTCTGCAGGTTGTGTATCTGCCAAACTGTGAGGGAAATCTTTCAGATTTGCTGTAAAGTGCTGTCTCAAATACTAATAATTTTAGTGATAGACTACGACTCACAAGGAAACTATATGAAGACTTGTCATGGCCATGAGAAGTATTCCTAGCCTATTAAATTAACTCAGTCTAAAGAAAGTAGGTCTTCTGCAGCTCAACCTGCAGAAGAAAAAAAAAAAAAGGGCAAAATCTTTTGTCTCTTTTAGAGAGTTTATAAACTTTCCATATGACTTTTGATATGGCTTTCGTTTTGAAAGGAATTCAGATTTTGTTTTTAGTACAACCGGTGGGTGGGAAATTTCTTTTAACTTGAGAAATGAGTTTTATTACAATGTTTTACTCTGTCCTGTGGGTAAAAAATGTAATAGGAGAAATGACTTTTACTTGTTATCAGAGCTCTTCAGGAAAGTATAAAAAAATATCAACCACTTGAGTAGGACTCAGTTGTGAATATAAATAGCTTAAGGTATAGATTTAGATACATCCTAATGTAGGAAAGACTGAATCATGAAGACTTGTAGATTGTTTTTTATTTGTTTAAAAGCCTGATTTTTAGAGGGTAATAGAATAAAGTGACCCTCTTCAGTGGCAGTGTTCGCCTGCTGGTGCAGAAAGGGAAGAACAAGCTGCATCAGACAATGCTGGTCAAATGCTTATTGCCTGCACAGTGTGAGTGTTTTTGTGCAAGGACAGTTTTGAAGAGTCCATAACATCAGCAGATAGTTCAGGCTTAGAGTGTTTACCATTCAGGTTTTTGAGGATGACTTGATTAAGATGTTTCAGGTATGATGTGATGTCTCCTGTCTTATTCATATAGGATTGTTCTGCAAGCAGCACAGCTAGTGTAATGTAATGTTTGAAGGCTTTTGATTAATTTGTAAGTTTCCAAGTTTGATTGCTATAGTAGTTTTTTTCTTTTAAAGAAAAAGAAATTTTCATGTCTGTTCTCTGCTGAGCATGTTTAAAATGATCTCACGGGAGGTAGAGCAGATGTGCGCATTGGCCATTTTATTGCCTCAAGCTTATTTCTGGGGCCTATGACCTAGAAATTGCTTCCTTGCATCAGTTTATGAATCCATGTGCAGATAGGAAGGCAGTGGTGGGAAGAGGCAAGATTGTATGGGAGCAGAGGAGACATCTCAGAACTTGGTGCAACCTAAATCAGCTGTTCCAGTCCCTTTACAAACAGGTCGCCCTTCCAGGCCTGTGGGCCGGGTCCAAAGTCTCCTCCAGTTGTCTACTTTCAGCCTGCTGTCCAGAGCAGTGCTGCGGTTGAAAGGAGCTCAGTTGCTTAATAATAGCTTCAAGTTATTAGGCAATAGGAAGAAGGAGGTTGATTAAACTAAAGCCACTGTTAATACAAGGCCAAGTATAGAGAGGAATAATATAGACTCAAAATCAGAAGGACGTTTCTTGTGGAGCAGGGGAGCTCTGAGACTGCAGTTAAATCATGGGAAGTGGGGGGGAAAACCCTAATCAATCCTGGCTTCTCCTATGGAATACACACACACACACATACATATATATATGTGTGTGTAATATATATACAGTAAAACAGTAATTCAGTTGAATGTTATATCAGTTACTTACTGGGGAGTGAACTTAACTGTGAAGACAACCTTATAATTTGTGTCAGGTTTACAACTTAAATATTTCTTTTGACTTCCTCAGTGTCTCACTGTGTACCTGGAGTTTTGTTAATGACAGTGGTGACTAAATTAGTTTTTAAAAAAAGGTATGTGAAGGATTGAAATTTTTTTTTACATTGGACATAAAGTTAGAATGTGTAACCTCTCAAAATCATGTTAAATGGCTCCCTAGTGTATATGTTATCCTGTTAAACCACTATGTGACTGCTCCATAGGTCTTCACAGTTCAACTGCCTCAAAGCTCTAATGTGCTGATGGCAATAGAAGGATATGTGCTTTTTTCCTTTGAAAACTGGGGGGGGAAGGCAAAAGTCTATTAAATACAAAGCTGGGGCAGTGGGGAGGGTTTCCAGATTGCAAGAAGTTTGTTTTCATGTCCTCCTCTTCCTTCTAGACTATCGTGGGTAATGCTAAGCCTAAAGAAAGAGGTAATGAAATTCCGTCATCTCCTGAAAAGCGGGAGAAATTTAAAGAACAGAGGAAAGCAACAGATAATGCAAAGAAAAACAAGGATGAAAAGACATTAAAGACTGAGAAAAGAGTTAAGCAACCTGATAAAGAGGGAAAATTGATAGTAATCTCGGAAAAAGGCAAGGGCTCAGAGAAGAATATTTCTAAGAATGGAAAAGAAGATAAAGAGAATATATCAGAGAATGATATGGAATATTCAGTAGATACACAAATTGAGAAGAAGCCCGAGAACGACAATGTAAAGAGTCCACAGGAAAATGTAAAGGAAACTAAACGAAAACGTGGAAGGCCACCAATAACTCCTCCAACAGGTATGTAGCTGGACATAAATTACTCAGACCATGTTGTCTAAGTCCTTATAAACTTACATAAGAGAATGAAATGTTTTGCTGTTCTGTATGCAGCCTCAGAGACTCTAGGAGTTTAGAGTTTTTCTTATCTCACCTTTGCTCAAGCTTCAGGACAGCAAACAGCATACTTGTTCTTCAGATTCAGAGGTTTTGAATGGTTTGGCCAGATATTAGTTTTAGGCAAATAATCTTCATGAATAACTGTAAAATATGCTGGCAGTAGCATTCAGTTCTATTATGTGGACATAGGAAAGCCAGGTGGAACTAGGTATGGAGGTCATTAGTTTATACTTTTTATAAAGAAATAAGTAATGAGACTTATGAACTTGTTTTAGCGGTTTCCGAGTTTCACATGCAGTCAACTTTCTGTTTTCTGTGTGAATATATAGAGCAAAGTTCTCAGAGGCTGCAGTCCATAACTTTAGAGTTAAGACGTCGGAAAATACCTAAAGGAGGGGAAGTTCCAGCGAAACGTCCCAGGATTGAAAAAAATTTGTGTGAGTATTTTTGGTGTTCAGCTATCACAGTAACTGTACAAATAACTTTCAGAAGCTTAAGAGGAATTTTTTAAAAAGTCTAATATTAAATCATTTTTGTATCACATTTCATGGTTAAAGGCAGAACCTGCTTTTCTTAGAGTGGCCGTTCATATATAGCATTGTTATGCTGAAGGTTTTTACGAGTTTTTGGAAGTTAAGTTGGATAGAGGGGCCATGCACTGCCTGGCAGTTTTAATGTAGAAATTTACAGAGTTTCGGGACAAGAGTGGTTATATTCTCTCCAATGTTTAGACAATCAAAAAAGCCTATTTCTAAGAAACTGTGGTTTTTTTCTTATTACATGAGCCAGCTACCACATTACTTAAAAAGCAAACAAACACCCCCATATTTTAACATTTGATACACGTTCATGTCACTGCAGTCTGATAGCTACCACTTCATCTTGATATACTATGTAATGATGTTGAAGAACTTCAGAGTGCTGATCAAGAAATAACAATACTGTCTATGGTAGTATCACAAACAAAGATGAAGAAGAGCTAAAGAGGTTTATCTTCCAGGGGACCAGAAAGTATAAAAATTGCAGTTCATGTATTATCCAGCATAATTGGGTCAGGGTTGTTGGTGTCTGAGCTGTCTGATTTAGCACCTTGTATAGAATATGGCAGTGGGACAGTTGCTGTTGAAAGCAATGCTTTATCAGTAAGACATCTGTATTCACACTTAAAATCTGTAACTCAGAGTATTTGAAACATTAATAAACGTGTATCAAAATATTTAACCCCTGGTTTTGTGCTTATATCTATTTGTTGATGTGAGTGTACCTTTTCTAGTAGTTATGAGAGCTGTTTAACTTTTACTGTTAAATTCAGTCCTTAAACAACTTCAAACTTTTACTGGGAGAGTTTTTCAAATGTGCATGTGAGCTACATAGTACCATCAGATTTCTGTTTTTTTAGCTCAGGAAAAATTGAAAAGCTCTTCAGATAACCATGAGAGAGACCAGATTAGGAGGCGATCTTCAAGACTCTCGTCTAGTGTTAGCCATGAGATTGAAAACACAGATCACAGCACAGTGACTTCAACAGAAAGTCAGACTTTGAAAGATACAGTATCTAACTCAAAGGAATCTGAGAAGGGTAAGTAGCTTTCTGGTATGTCCTATACATAGCATGGTAAGGAAGGCTTTTAGTTGTTACAAGTGCTGTATTTTCGCTTGCATACCCTCCAGATTATATATCTGCAATTAAAACAGACCTGATTTCAGGAGCAGTGCAGGGTAAACCTCAGGAAAGCTTATTTTGATCTCTGCTACACTGATTGCTCTTCATTTGCATTTGATTTCCCCTCTCTCTGTATCCCTAGCATTTCCCCCATGTAGTAGGGAGCATAACCAGCGGCATCCTTGGCTGCCTGGCAAGGGAGAGATCTCCTGGTTTCCTGAGGACTTAAAGAAACTGTTTTTAAAGAGATTGCGAGTTACGCTTGTGAAAATTACGTAATTGGTGTTTATTTTCTATATTCTATATATTTTTTCTATTCTTTTGATTTGGCAAGTAGTTTAAAAGTTAAATTACAGTTTAATCAACTTGTTGAACACTAAGACAAACACAAGGGCTCTCTTCTTCTGTATTAGGCAGTGTAGAAGTAACTTCTACCTCCTGTGTCGTTACCTTTTCCTCCCAGGGAAATCTGGTAATGGTTTGAGTAGACCCAGCCTATATCATGCTATGATGAACTAGCAGCCTGTGCGAGTTTAAGCAGTTGAAAATTTAGAAGGTTGCTACAGGCAGCTGTGGTGTGGGGTTTTGTTTGTTTTTTGTTTTAAAAAGAAATGCTAATATAATAGCAAACACTCTGACTGTAAATGTGTGTTTGCAAATGTATATTTGGTGTTTTGGTATGTGCTTTTGTGTACATTTTATTCATTCAAAACTTTTTCCTCCCTTCTAGTTGAGTTAGAAATTCCTGTTGAAACTGACCAAAATGTCCGTGAAGAAGCATCTTCTGGAGATGCATTACACACTGCAGTACTTGGTGCAGATGCCAGCCTAAAAGAAGAAAAAGTTGAAGACGCTGAGCCTTCCTCTGCTACTGACAGAACTGAGGAATCTCCTGCTGCTACAGGTTCAGATTTTGATTTCACATTTTATGTAAATGCTTTAAGGCAACTGATTCCAGGTACTTCATGGTTTAACAGTATAATTAAGAAAGATTCTTTTAATGTTAACTGCGGAGAGAAATGCTTATTCTGACCTCTGACACACTCCGTTTTTTTGTCATGTGCGAGTTTTGGACTTGACAGCAACGCTCCAAAAGGTGGAAATTAATTTTTTTTTAATTAAGTTGTGTTGTACTTTTAGTAACAGGTAAAATAAATATAAATACTTGTTTTCAGAATATAATCAAACACTTGCAATCCTGGATTAGGTCCTGGTTGTGGATTTCTATATCCTGATGTTTTGGCTATTAAACTTGAGCCCTAGAGTATTTGGTGTATTTAGTGCAAATTTATGGAATAACTGAAACATTCCAGTGCCTGTCTTAATGCATGTTTTTTTTAGACTGGGGAGCATATGTACTGTGCTTTTTCAAAATAAAATTCCACATACAAAGAGCAGACTAAATCTTAATATAATGTTGTCCTGGGATTACTCCTTAATAACTTTTAATATCCCCAGTTAATTGGGGAAGCTTGTGCTGAAAATTACCTAATTTACGCTTGATCAAGAAAGCTTCAAGTTATTTGGGGGAGAGCAGTTGAAAGGATTTCTAGTTCAGCACTGCTGGAGCAATCCGCACACGCCGGGTGTGCTCCTCCTTCCAGACCTCCCCTCCTGGTCACACATGTTGTTTTAGCATCCTGCAGAGTAGCTCTGTTGGTCCAGTGTCCTTTTGCAAGTGGTAACATTTGCATGTGCATGTGTAGTGCAGGAAGGAGTTTTCCTTTTATTTGCTTAGGCTTCAAGATTTTTTTTTTCCTTGTCAGATTGTTTTGTCCTTGTCTGCTTGGAAAGTACATGTGGTTTATTTATTTGTATTTTAATGAATGTGTTGTAGCTTTTCTTAGTTAATGAAAGCAAAAGCACTGGTTGTCTGGTGTAGCTGAACAGAGCATTAGAGTAGTGTGGCAGAACCTGTCTGATCCCAAGGAAATGCTGCTACTCTCCATAGCAGCTCTGAGTAAATGAGTTGAGAGCCTCTTTGCAAGTCTTTGAAGCCAAGGAAGGATGTAAAAAGTCTTGCTCCTTCTGGTGGCTATGGATGTTCCTTCCCTTCTCGTCTCTGGCAGGACCATCTTGCTGTCCTGCAACTGAAACAGTGGAAATTTCCCTGCAGTGGAAAGTTCAGATTGAAGCTTTTGCTGAGTAGCTGGGATACAGCCTCACTTCACTTCCAGGATGTAGGAGCTACTGCGAGTATCGCTCCAAAGAGATGCAGCCAACTGAAGTATTTTGGGGTGCATGCAGGATTCATGCCTTGGAGGTAGTTGTTTTAATAGTTATTACAGGTCATAGCTATTTTAAAAAGACAATTTTTAGTATTTCATTGAAAAGACTTTTCAGTCTTTAAAATACTATTTAAAAAAATATATGCCAAAGCTTTCCACCACGGTAGATAGCTGTCCTTTGGATGTGCTTTGTGTAGGAAAACAATATATTAAAATGCTTTTTTTTTTTTAACTTCAGTGATCTAACATGACAAAATTGTTGCATTTTATAAAGTATGTGCAGATTTTCACTTAGAAGTGTTGCAAATTTTTAAGACTATGGGCAGTAGGCTTATTCTTAGGTTTATTTTGTATAACCCCTGAAGGTACTCCTGGAACTGCAAATCCACAAACTGCAGCCTAATTTGCTGGGAAGCTGGAGCTTGGTAAATCTTGGCTTTTTGGGAGAACATATGGTATTAACAGTATGGAAGAACAGAGTGCATAGTTACAGATATTCTTCAAAGCTGTTCTTCTGTTAATGCAGTATTAACGAGGTGTCTGCTACCAATACCTTTGTGTAATAATATAGTAGTCACTGAATATTCTCAAAATAAAGAATATTTTATTTTGTACCATAACAATAGCTCTATTTTGAGATTAATGATTAAAAAAGAGCCTTTGGAAGAAGGGCCTCTGCGTTGTAGCTTAAGTATAGGATGTCAGATGTCTTAGATGGTTCCCCAATGTCCTCATTTCATGTTTTGTAATTACTTACATGGTTTACACTTGTACGGGTATCCATTTAGGGAGAGGGTGCAGACATGGCTGTGCAATCACCTTCAAAGTTGCTTCTTTCCTTTTTACATCTTTTGAAATCTGGTTTTGTAATTACTATAAAAAAGTATAGACCAAACAGACTTAGTTTGATTTAGCTTATAAAAATGTCTTTGCTCTCTGCATTTATTGCTGGTTGGGGAAGCTAATCCCTTCACAGGAAATCTTCCCGAGTTCATTGATAGATGTAAGAATTCAAGTTAAAGTACCGTCTGGTTTCCTCCTTTGCCTTGCCTGCTGCTGCTGAGTTTGGGTGACAAGGCCTGCACGATGTGTTTGTGCCATTGGGCTGAGATGCTGGTGCTGGAGGCAGGGAGGAGGTGGCGATTCATGTGTCCTGGTGCTGCAGTTTAGCCTTTGGGCTGCAGTTAAATCGGGTGGGTGCTGCGATGGTGCTGGTGTGCAGCTGAACTACCCAGAGTTCAGGGAGCCCAAAGCCCTTTGGGTGTTTCTTGCCTTTACTACTGCTTCTCTCGGACTCTTTTTTTTTTTTTTAATTCTACCCTTCTTCTAACAAATATGCTACTGAGCATTTGAGTATTTGTAACTTGAGCTTACATTGGTGAGATTCCCGGTTGAATATTTAACAGCTAAACAAGTGTAATTCCCATTGGTGGGACAGGGAGATCTGTCGAACCAGCTGAATTGGGTTCGAGGAGTGGAGATGCAGCGATGTAACGTTTGGTTGGACCCAAAGCCCCGGGATGGTGTCTGCAGCGGGGCTTGGCATAAGCACTTCCCTCGCTCCCCATGTGTCTTGCAGGGAGGTTAGCTCCCAAATGCTGCTGCTGTGCAGCAGCCCTGGACTCTGGTGCTGTCTGGAAATGGCTTTTGGGTGTTTGATTTATTTTCATGTAATTAGTCATCTAATTTGTTATAAAACTGCCAGCGTATAATGTCATATCTGGATATGACAGCTAAGGGCCTTTAATCGGAAAAAAGTACCTGAAGGTTGTGCAGTAAGAATCACAGAGGGTTTTTCTTGAATAGGGCCTGAAATCAGAGTATAAAATCTACGGTAGTTGATCAGCATTTAAAAATGATTGATGTGTGGTTTTATTGACCCAGGAATCTACAGTCCCTCCATCCTGTCAGAGATAATTTCCCTGTAGTTAAAAGTAGATTTGTATTTTCTTGTACTTATTTATGCCTTACCTGGGAGATCCTGTTTCCATGTTCTGGATCAGACAACCCATCTGCTTAGGCAACAGTAAAACACGCAAAATAAAGTATGAAGATGGAGGTGAAAGATAATTTTTCATATTTAGAATGGTACAGTGTGACCACATGGTATTTTTTTTCCTATAGACTTTAATTCTCATCTCTCCATTAATGGGACTTCACCCTCTTTCTGTGGGAGAGTATTACAAAGTGTAATAGAACGAATAGCCTTCGTTTTCTGCAGCACGTGGCAGGAGTGAGTGAAGCCTGCCTGTACCAGATTTAACAAGCTTAATGTCTAGGAAGAACAGTATTTCTAGCACTTTAAAATCAGAAAAACAAAGGGCAAGAGCAATGCTTAAAAATGTTTTCCCTGGTCACTGGTAGCTTTAGGACTTAAAATAGATTGTAACAGTATGTGTAATTTGGAGGACTTACATGTTTCCTGTGATATAAAAGATCTATATGCCTGTGTTCGGAAATGATAATATAGCATTGCTTGGTGAAACCTAAGTTCCTTTTTAAAATGTTCAATTAAGTTAATTATATTTAGCTGAAGACAAAAATCACGTGCTGCAGTATTTTGATCGGGCTCATGGTTAGGGACAGGAATTGCTGGTTAGGATTTAGCTGAGCCTGAGGCAGCAGCTTGCAGGTGAGCCTGGCTGAGGAGCCCTCTGCAGCTGCCCGTGGCCTTGCTCTCAAACCGCCCGCACTTTAAAGGGGAGCTCACTCCACTGTGGAGCTGTGGTTCTGCTTTCCACACCTTCAAGATGTTAAACAACGCGTGCCTGGTCATGCCTCAGGGGCTGCCCTTGCCTTGTGCTGACCATGTAGTTACCTAATGTTGTCCCTCGTGGCTTTGCGTTTCAGTTAAGGGGACGCAGAAGATGCTTCGATTCTGTCAGAGAGACCAACTGTGCATCCTGCAGCCAGCCTGGGTCAGCTTGCTGCCCTCAAGGTACTGCAAAGTCACCTCGAGCCGGAGGGTGGAGCGATACCCCGGCCTGCCCTGCTGACTGGAGACTCCTTGATTCCTTGACTACTGACTGCCTCCTCATGTGTGGAAACTGCGGTCTAGGAACAGTGTTTTATAGTTTGGAGAAAAACCTACTGCTGCTTGTGCTGTAGGGAAAGGTCAGAGCAGATGAGTCTCCTAATACCCTTGGCCACCAGCCCTTTCTGAGGGTGCGCTGAGGTTTGTGTCGCAGTGCACCATGCACTTGCCAGGCTGCTGGCGCGTCCCAGCTTTTGGGGTTTGTTTTGCTGCAGGTTTAGTGCTGGCATAGAGGGAAAATGGTGAGGAAAGGAGAATTAGTTGAATTAGTGTCCTGAGTACTTCTTGCATGCAATGTCAAATAATGTTTCAGGTCCCAGAGTTGCAGCTTTGAGCAGCTATCGTTATTGAAAACCAGTGGGCTTTCTTTGGTTCTAGTTCTGTACCAAGCATCTGTTTCTTTTAGTTCAGTGGATTTTGGATGCGGTGGAGACGCTTGCATGTTGTTCTTACCTAATGGAACTGGTAAGTTGAGATCGGTTTGACCACATGTTTTTGATTTCACAGCTTAAGTCTTGAAATACTGAGGTTCTGGAAGACTAAGAAAGCGATTTTGTTGCTAATGGGATGAATAAGAACTTTTGGTGAGCTGAAAAATAACAATTAAATTGAAAACTTCAGATGAAAAAAAAACAAAGAAATAGGGAGTGATGAGGAAGTGATCCAAAGTACAAGGAGTAAGGTGTGTCAGCTGGACCAGCTATAGGGATGCATTTCAGATGCGAACTGTCTGGGAATAGGTGTATTCCAGAGCAAGTCCCGACTCCAAAATAGCTTTTAGGATGCAGAGAGAGACTGTGTTGAATAGGTAGCTTTAGGCTCCAAAGGCCAACTTCATGTTTCTTTGAGTAGATGCAAATGTCAGCTAGGAGCCTTTGTCATTGTGGTCCCGATTGCAGTTGCAATCTGGAAGCAGTTGCTTCCAGAATACATGTTCCCTTTTTTTTATTTTGCAATCCAAGCAAAATAACAATGAAGAAGGCTGAAAATGTGGATGGAAACATTAGAGAATAGATGTAGTGAGAGACTGTGTCAGTTTAGTTTAATAGATGAAGGAATGACTTGGGCATCTGTTCTTCAGAGAGTGGAAAATACACTGTGTAACAATATGGCTTGAAAACTCGGTGAGGTGAAGGGCGAGAGTGCTGAGAATTAAGTGCCTCCTGCAGGCTCTGCAGCGTGTGGCTGAGGCTCCTCAGGCTGCGCCTTTCTGTGCCCCTGAGAAACAATTGCAGTAGGGAAAAAAAAAATAAAATAAAATTCAAAAATAAAAAATACTCTGGTTATACCCATCTCTTGGGAATTCAGTTTGCTAAATTGTCACGTCGCTCTTAAATGTCTTCCTAACCTGCAGCTTGCATCCTCTGCGTTACATAGAGCAATGAAGAAGCGAGTTTATGAATCAGAAGGAGCAGACTTTGGAGTGAAAACTGAAGGAGCCTGTGATCTGTGTGATCAGCACTAACTTAACTGTATGCTAGATAAGGATTTTAAATTTTGGCCAATTTCAAATTGGGGTGGGTGTTTACTCGAGTGATGGCGGATGGAGGGTCTATCAGCAGCTTTCTCTGTACGCAGAGAGGTCCTGACCCATTCAGCTTGCCCAGCTAGCTCCTCTGAAGGGCAGAGTGCCTGAAAACAAGAAGCTGTGTCCTGATGAAGCAAAAACTATCTCAATAGTTTCAATTTTTGTTGTTTTTTTTTTTTTCTTGTTGCCATGTTTAATGAGCAAAAAATGTCAGTTTTGCCCTTAAAATGCACGTGTCACTAGCTGGCTCCAGAGCATGTTTTGGTGGCAGTTGAGGCCCTTGGGAGGCCTCTGTGTGCGGCTTATTCACCTTCCTGGCACCAGGGAACTCTGTTGTGTTACTGTGTCCCCAGTGTGGTGGCAATGGGAACAGCCTAGCCCCTGCTCTGAACCTTGTGTGATTGTGTTTTTACTACTCTAACCTGAATAATTACTTTTGCACATTGCAGTCAGTTTTCCTCCTCTTTCCTTTCCCTTTCCCCCATGTCTCTGTTACTTTTGTGTTTCTAAATTCTAGCTGATCCTGTCCTGTGTTCTTCCAACTTTCAGCTGGGCAGGTAGGAGCTGTTCCGTTTATCTTCTCAAGAATTTGTCCATTCCAGTAGAAGGAAAGTTCTCCAAGTTTGGATACAGAACTCCTGACAGGACCTCCTCCCGACAGTTGTATAATCATTTCCCTTGTCATCTTCATACTTGTTGAATAAATCTTCAGATCCACTTGTCCCTTTTTTGCTGCAGATGAAGACTGTTTTCCTTCATCGTGTCACCAGTAAACTGAAACAAATTCCCTTTAGTTGTCATGAGTTCTGTTTTTCAGCATTAGATCTGAGCAACTTTCTGTGCTCCCCCAAGCCACTTCATTGACAGTTTCTGAAATATGTTTACTTGGTTCTTTATGAACTCGTGTATATGGTTCCCGTTGTATTCGGATTCCAGGGTTAGCGGGTCGTCCTCTTACCAGCACAATTCAGGCAGCCGGGGCCATCGCAGTCTTGCTGCCAAAACGGCTTGAAGCAACTTCCCCAGGTGCATATTCCAGTACGGCGCTGCCCAAACCTCCTCCCTTTTCTCCTTGTCCCCATCCCTATGAACCACCCAAGCAACGTCTTCCTTTTTACATTTTTTTTTTTTCCTAACGCATAACTGTGGACAGGCCTTTAACCAGCCCAGGTGTGTGATGACTCCTCCGAATCCTTCCCCACAGAGCAGCTTCTGGATTGCCCCTGCCTCCCCCTACCTGCTGCATGACCGAGTCTTGTTTCTTTTCTATAACACAGTAGTTAAAGTTGACTGTACTCTGCGGGCAGTGTGCTAGGGTGCTTTGCCTCTCTCTGACATAACCTTTGGATATGCAGCTCAATAGAGTTTCCCAGTTCTGTTGCTATACCTTAAAAAGTTCTCAACAAGCTTTCCTATGTTTTTCTACCAGACTTGATATTATCTTTAACTCTCACACTTACTTATTTCTACGTGCATAACCTTGCAGGAAATCTTTACTGCAATTGTTTGAAATGTTTTTGGATCCTTTTGTGCTCCTCGTTTTCAGTTATTTCTAATTAATATCTAATTTTAATTAATGCACTATGTACTTTTGATTCTGCATCAGTGTTGCCAAGGCTGTTTCTTTTCATTAATGCATCCTCTGAACTTTGCAAGTTTGGTAGTACTCGTAAAACTGGACATAATGCTTTAGCTCTGGCAGAGCAAATAAAAAGATAATACTTGGAGCTTTTCCTGTGACTCCATTTTCCTTTGGCAACTTGTGTTGCCAGGGAGGGAAAGCTGAGTGCGTAGCAGTAATGGATGATTGTCTGGATCTCTTATAATTGGAGTATGTTGATGTTTTCAAATTTATGAATCCTCCCAGATGCATCAGATAAAGATACTGGTGACAGTAGCGTCTGATTTACTACTAAATCAAAAAGATTCTTTTGTGTATTTCTTAGTAAAAAACATAAATAAAAGTTTTGGGAATGCTGGATGAGGGAATGGGAATGTACCAGGAAAAGCTTAGGTTTTGTGCTACCATGCTCAGGAGTACTGTAAAATAAATGCCTTAACTTTGTTCCATTTGAGTCTGGAGTGTTGGTGGTTTTTGTTTTTTTTTATTGTCACTCTTGTGGAGAAACTACTTAATTACAAAATCCTTCCTGTGAGACTTAAGAGTTGCAAGTAGCTTTCCTTAATCTTCTTTCATTGCTGCTTAAAAATTGCAGCTGATTTTACATTTTACTTGGAAAAGGTAGTTCTGACATATATGTGTAATAGCCCCATATTCTTGAGTAAATCAGTGTTTTGTGGGAGGATAGGGCACCAGGAAGCAGATAGGTAGTTACAAGTAAAGCAGCAAAGCTGGTATTCTTGGAAACTGTTCTTACCAAAGATGTATGTAGTTAAAAATACTAAACAGAAAGTGATCTGCAGTCAGTGTTAGACTGAACTACAAAGTCTTCGTGTAATCCACAGTCTCTGCTCTATGAGTAGCGCCATAAGTGCTCACATTCAATTTTGGCCAAAGAGCTTAATGAACAAAACACTATTTTTTGACTGTAACTTGTTCATATGAAACACTGACTTCGAGAGACACGGATATCTTTGCAAGACTTTTAGTAACATCCTAGAACAGAGTTGGTTTTCCTGTACCGGGGCTATTTATCTTGAAGGTAGATATGTAGCATTAGAATTTTATTTTTAGCATTTTATAGTAGACTTACATTTGAATACATGTCTTTTTTTTTTTTTTTAATTTTAAGTTTAGGTAACCATTTGATTAAATATAGCAAATGCATGGGGGAATTTATCTGTTTTGTTCTTACAGTAACAAAACCTTTTAGGAGAGCAAATTTTCTTGCATCAAAAGCTGCAACTGTTGATCAAGATCACAAGTTTAGATGCAAGTTCTTGGACTGTTCAAAATCCTTCCGCAAAGCCAAGTTATTGCATTATCACATGAAATATTTTCATGGAGTGGACAAGGCTGCAGAATCACGTCAGAACCCAGTAAAAAGAAATATTCAAACTAGAAGTTCTTTGGCTTCTGAAAGAGCTAATCAAGAGAGGTCTAAAAGAGGACGGACTACAGCTGGTTCCATGTGTAAGTATCGTGCTCATCTGTTTGTGCTTTTATTTATTTATTTTTTTAAACCTCATTAGGCAGGAACAGCTGGTAGAGCAGCAGTCAGTTTTCTTCAATTGCACGTTAGGCCAAAGGAGTCTCTTTAGGGCTCCTTCTTCCGTATTTCATGTGTCTTCAACAGTTCTTTATTTTGGAGAAGGAGAAACAGAATGGTATGTTCACATTTGTTTAAGAAAAGGGAAATTTTAAGAGGTTCCCTCCCTTAGATTGTCTTACACTCTTGTAGAACCCTAAATATTAAGCCTGTGTTCCTTTTTCAAAATTATATAATTCACTAAGTTTCTGACCTTGGGTTTTTACTTGGCAAATGCCTAACTAGTATAGTTAGTACAGAAAAAGGACAGAGGAACTCAATTTATGTTTTATTTCTTACTTGGTCTCACGTTGCATGATCTGACTTCATGATGATATTCGTCTAGAAATCTGGTGCTGTTTCTGCAGCATTTACAGTTCTTGTTGCTGGGCCTCTGGAAGAAGAACCCTTGCATTAGCAACGCAGCAGTAGCAATTTGTTGCAAGATCCTTGTGCAACTAATGGGTAGTGGGAATGAAATAATCTCAGTGGTTTAAAAAGAAAATTCTTACGTTTATGACTGCCTTGCAGCCTTGAGAATCTTCTGCTTCTCTGTTTCACCTTCTGAAGTGCCTGTTTTCTTTGTATCTTACAAAGATACTTTTCTTTGTGTCTGAGCTTCCTTGTGAACGAAGTGTTGCTGCTGACAGCTCATATCCATACTGCCGTGAACTTGGTTCTTTTTGTGCTGCAGTTCCATATGAATTGTCACATCTACTTTGTCTTCTAATTGAGCCCATTTGACAAAATCTAACAGCTGCTTTGCTGAAGTCCTTGCCCTTGCACACGCCTCTTAGTGTGTTTGCATTTGAACTTTCATTAATATTATCTATAAATACTTAGGCTCTTCAGTCTCACAGCTCGTTCACAGAGCTGTAGCTCACTGCAGCACAACACATCTAGCCTTACTTCGCTTCGTGTCTATCTGTCCTCGCTGACGTGTCCAATGAATGCTTTCTTCATTTGAACTGCTGCTGCCCCTTTCTAATAGATGGACTAACTTAACATCCCGTTACTGCATGTAAGCCTCTATATACCAGCTCATTCGGCAGCTCCAAGTAGTGCAAAGGCTCCGTTCAGGCATGCAGCTTCCATGGAGCTGCACCCCTGTGCAGGGCAGCGCACCTGAGTGCAGCGGCCTCGCGAGAGCAGCTCGTGGCAACGCGCAGGGATCCAACGGGCTGCCTGCCCCACGCGCACTTTTCCATAAGGGTTTCTAGTCTGCTCTTGGTGACACTACTTAATCACTTCAGTTGGAGAATTTATTTTCCTGTGATTATCTGGTATGCTCTGAACAGTGAATCAAGCTCTGGACCCTTGCATCTCCCCTGCCCTGCCAAGCACACAGCACTGCTTTGGCACCATCGCGTTGGCAGTGCGTTTCCGGTATGCTTTCCTCCCCAGTCTGTGCGTGGTCACTCTTAACGTGGACTGTTTTCTTGCTGCACTTTGCAAATGACTTTCAGCACAATCAGGTGCTACCAGTGAATGGGGATGCAGGGGGCAAGGTGGAACACAAGGTTTGCAAGTCACCGTTCTTGTCTGAGCCTGCTGCTGTGGAGCTGCTACAAGGTTCTCATTGACAGGGAAAGGTAATGTCACTAACAGTGTTTATTATATGTCTCTGTCATTGAAAGCTGTCTGTTTTTGAACTCAGCATGTTCTTAATTATTCCAATTTTTGCTCTACTGATACCACAAATGATTTAGAAAAGCATGTGCTGCCTCCTCGGGCTCGTGCTGTCATTTTGACTTTACATGCTGTTACATTCTGAGTCCTATTTTCCTGTCCTTTCTCAGGGATCTCCTATATTCTTAGTTGCATTTCTAGGAAGGTAACCTGTAAGCAAGGTTCTGTTTATGCCTACTGAGCGTTTTTCTTATCTTTTTGAAAAGAGATTTCAGGCGTGCTGCTTAATGAGAATTAAATCAAATACAAAACTAAGTATGGTACATGGTAGACTTGCTTATATTTGCAATGGGTTTTGTGAGTTGAGTAGGGGGGAAAAAAGGAAGTTCAGCTTGTACTTCAAGTTCAAATGTAGTTATTAAAAGCATTATATGTTTTTATGCAGGTGTCTAGTAAAATATTTTACTGTTAGGTACATCTTAGTGCTTAAGTTAACAAAAACTTCCAACTGACAAAAGAGTAGAAATGAGTCTTTCTTTCCCCATGAGATACTCTGGCTTTAGAGTCTATCTCACAAGATTGTTTTGGAGTTTTAGAATTCTTTACTGCTTCTTTTAGATTAAGTTTTAAAAATTGTGTGTGGGTAGGAAACTATTGACTGCATCTAATGTTCAACCACTTAGTTTTCTTTACATTGTGGGAATTTATGCAGCACTCAATTTGAAACGCTTATTCTTTCTTTCCTGATTAAAATTAAAGTTCTAACAAACTGAAAAGAATGACTATTCTTCATGGACTTTGTTATGGCAGGTGAGAAAGAACATAAATAGTATATAGATAGTATAGTTGCCCTGGACTGGGATGGAGACTGAAGATGGGATATTTGAACAGTGGCGAATTTGGCCACAGCTCAAAGTTTTGAGGGCAACACAAAGTTAATTTAGAACCGACTTGCCCTGTCTCCCACTTATGTTTCCAGGGCAATCTTTAGCCATGGTAAATTTGATTTGCATCTTCCCAAATCTATATTTCTTTTTCCTTAATGAGAAGAGGAGAAAGGGACTACCATCGTTTAATTTGTAGTTTAGAGGTTACCCACTTGCCTGAACAGAGTGATGCAGACATAAATGTTTCCTGGGTAGATTCAGGCAATACCTACTTTTCCTAATTTATCAGGTAAGTAGAAGACCATCATATGCAAACAAGTTGTTGTCTTATTGTCTCTTCTTCCATATGTATTTTGGCAATGCTAATCACTGTGAGGATTGCTGCTATTTGGCCTTTCCTAACCCATTTTTGTTTGTGTGGGTTTTTTTTGTTGTTGTTTTGTTTTTTTTTATTAATTCTAATAGTAATGCTTGTGGCTGAGTTGGATGTTTCCAAGGGCATCAAGTGTAGAACTAGATGTGAGGCTTATTCATTTCTTTCTCTCTTGTCGTCTTGTAACTTGGTCAGCATCTGAAGTATGACTCTTTCTTGAGTTTGAGTCTTTCTGAATTGGTGGTTTTCACTTCTTCCCTTTATTAAAATCTTTTCGTTTGGAGGTTCAACAAATCTTCGCTGCTTATGACAGGGCTGTCTCTACATTTGGCCATGGTAAGTGCGAGCTGAACCACTTTTCCAGTCATCGGTCATATTTTTTATAGCCATAGTCATTGGAAAACTTTCTACTCCATTAACGTTAGTATGGCACATTGTAACTTACTAGCAGGAATACATGCAAACAAACGGGGTCTTATTTTTACACCTGTTCCTCAAGATACTGAGTTTTGGTTACGGAGCTGACATCTTCATGGCAATCAAGGCAGCTTTAGGAGGTGTGTGGTTGCTCCTAACAGGATCTTTTTGAGGCTAGTTTTGTTTCTCTTGAGTACAGACTCATGGTACAGGCCTCACTTGTTACCTGGGTGTCCCAGAGATGTGCCTGCTTAGACAAGGCATTACAAGAGAAGATAGTTACAGCAGTACCAAAAGTTCAAGGTTTTGGCCCTACAAATACAGCATGATCTGTGCTCTGTGTCTGCTTCCCTCGAAACTCTACAAAATGATAGCTCTGTGATTGAGAAGAAACAGGAGTGGGATGCACTGTGGGAAGGAAGCTTGGCTCAGCGAAAGAGGATAAAAGTGACCTGTCAGCTCCACAGCTAGTGCTAAAGCAGGAGGTCTGAATTTGTGAATGTGTTACAAAAATTACAAGTTTTTTTCTGGGGAGAGGTGAAAGTTAGGAGACCTGCGTGAAGGCTCTCTGCTTTGTATCGCTTTCTAGTGCAGTTTTTAGATTCCCTGATTCATTGCTGTTTTTGGAACTTGCAGAAGGGTAGATAGTTGAGAGTTTTTCTAACTTCCTTATGTGACTTTTCTCTCTCCTGCCACAAAAGTTTTTACTGTATCAAGAAGTTTGATAGGACACTAGCGTTCCCAAACTTGTTCTGAAGTACTTAAGCCTTCGCTTTCAGCCGTCATGTACGGTGGGAAGGCATTTTGACTCGGTTTGAACAGAGAACTGTTCAATAGACTGATCTTGGAAGTCCTGAGGCAAGCTCCAAAAGTGGACGCCCTCCTTGGAAACAGCCAACCTCCCTTCATAGCCCTCTGCACACTTCTTGCAGGACCCAGAGTTAGTCCTTTTGATAAAGCAGCATCTACTGGAGGAATATTATCTGGGTTTGAAAAATCTCTGCAGAGAAATCATGCCGTTTAAGTCTGGCAGCTCATTTAAAGTGAAAAATCACCCATGGAAAGTCCTTTAATCTGCTGCGGGATGATGATTCTTTCACCTTTCTATTGGTTCAGAGTCTTCAGAACGTCATCTTCCAGACCTCCATGCGGTGGACTTGCAATAACTAGTTCAGACAAGGAGTTGATGGTTGTCGTCAGCCAATACCACTTTTTAGTGCTGTCCTTCTGTTTGGATTGGTTAGAGGTGTCAGACTGAGAGTATTCCCGGGGACTGCAAGGCTGAGTGTGTCGTATCTGCCTCTGGGAACTTGCACAGCAGAGTATAACTTTATCAAGTTGTTTCCATGCCATGATGTAGGAGTAAAGGAGAGATTAAACTTGGATCCAGCTCATGCTTTGTTTTCCATATGGATTTGCTATGTTCTGCAAGGTTTTTAAGAAGACAGCAAAAGGCTTTGCCAGGCTAAGCTTAACTTGAAATTTTGACTTTTCAAGCTCTGGTTATAACATTGGTTATGTGTTTGGCTTTTTTCTTGGAGACACTTGCACAGCAGTTGATTTAATGCAAACTTAGGTTGCTGGGAGTAATCTAAATGATTATGTTCTCCTGTGATAATATTCCTTCCTTTTTTTTCCGGATGGTTTAAGTTGTTCTAGGGCGATACATGTTTCTAGAGAGTGGCTTCAAACATAACTCAGTTTTCAGTCATTTCACCAAACTAATTTTCATGGTTTACGAGTACATAAAATGACTTTCTGGGTTTAAAATGTTGTAAGGGAAGACAAACAGCCTATGAAGCCACCTATATGATGCTAAAAGCTTTCCACTTATTCCAAGGAAAGGATAAGCAATAGAGATGTTAACACAGTGTGGCTGCCGTGAGTTGCCTGACTGGAAAAAAAGCTGCCTGTATCAGACAGTGCCGTTCCTGTGGAAATGGGCTGTGGTGAAAACTCTGCCCTGCTGTAGCTGCTGAAAAGCACCGAATCAAGTGACCGGAGGCAAACAGTTGTTACTTGCATTGTTACAAAGGCCTCTTTTCTTGAGGTTCTGTTGGAACTCAGATGGGAGAGAACCAAAGACATTCATTTGAGGACCTGTAGATTTCTTTGAGCTTCTTTTGCCTGAAGAGATTCACTTGATTCTGAAAGTTCACTACTGAGACATCTTAATATACTTCATTTTAGTTTCAACTTGAAATTTTTGTCATGCCAAAGTACTTGATTCCATTTCTTGCCTAGACTATGCTGTCTAGGACTCTTCCTTCTGTTTTCAGTTTTCTTTAGCTGCTGCTCAGGGTGATGCAGTTAGAGATGTCCAGAGGAAAATCCCGTGAGCACTTATGTCTGCAGACAGGAATGGAATCTTTTCAATGGCCTTGAGCATAGAAAGTCAGCAACAAGTCAGCAGGGCTTTTGATTCTGCTGCCAGATCCCCAAGGGCAGAGTTCCTCCCTCCTGAGGCCCGGCTGGCCTACGTGTCATGCAGTCTTAGCTTCTGTTGTCGTCTTTTCCCTGTATCCAGGAGTGATTCTGTGGAAAGATTTGCTAGCTGCTAGAAGAAATATCTTAGAAGATGAGAATTACTTAGCTTAGCGTATAGAAATGGTAAATGGTGGCTCAGACAAAGCGAAGTCTGTGTATCAAAGTGTGTGTTTTTTATTTTTTTATCTAATCATCTTCTACTCTTGCATCTCAATTGCATGCAACAAACAACACTTCTGCATTTAAAAACTGCCTTTCCTTAAATGTGCAGAGCTGCTGTAGACCGCTTGAATTAGCTTCATTAAAAGTAATCTTTTGAGAACAGACTGTGGTTTCTGCTCAGTAGTTGAGAAAGAAGAAAAGAGATTCTTTTGATTTATAAAATAGTCTGAATGTGTTTCTGCCAAACTGAACTGTTTCTCTTTCCCTCTTATGTCAAACCTACATTATGTCGGGAGGAGCAAAGTTTCTGGGGAATGCATTTCTATCCTCTGTTTGTGTTTCAGAAAAACAAAATCAACATTCCAGTTTTTAAATGATCATTAAATCAGTCAGTGTTTAAACTTTTCCAGTTCAAGCTGCTGGGATTGTGAACTGAGCAGCGCATCTCCTCAGAGGCCCTCCATGCAGGCAACAAGAACTGCTGCTGGCAAAGTAGTTTTACATTTTGAAAGTATTTAAAGTTTGGACCTCATCTGTATTCTCTTGTAGATGCTCCTCTACATATAGCCTTAAGACGTACACCATATAGAGATGAAAAAATAGAAAAGAGAAGAACTTCAACTCCTGTAAATGCATTAAATAATCACCGACGTTCTGTTAGAGAACAAACCAAGAATCACGTAGAGAAAGTGCTCCGGAAGCCTCAAGAAAAAGAAAGAGTTGAAAATGGTAGGCCTTTTAGTGTGCAATGAGCTCTCGGAAAAGTCTTCAGCATCATAAGGAGCCACTCAGTACTGATACAAAACAGTCTCCTTCTTTGAGAGACTTCAGGTTTTCTATGTTGTACAATATAAAATTACATAAGGCATGTTTTTCCTCTGTACATTTCAAATGAAGAATTAATTTAATGAATTTTAAATTTTCTTGCTATAATTGCTTCAGGGTTATGGTATATAATATTTTTAGGATGTAAAAAATATTAAAATATTTAAAATGGGCAAGAATCTTTCCATGTCCTTTTGCTTGATACATGTGCCTTAATTCTGGCAGTTCTTCAGTTGTACATGGTTTTTACACCATTAAGTGTTTTAAATACTCCTGAATGTGCTGAGAAACAGAAACTTTGGAAAGCAAGATGTTTTTATGACTGCTTCCTATGTTACCACTTTTTATTCAGATACCTGGGGAGAATTTGAGCTAAAAGGATGGAGAAAATGTAAAAAAAAAAAAAAAAAAAAAAAAATCTGTAGTTACTAATCAGATGATCTGCTTTAAAGAAATTCTTGAGGAGTTTCTTACTTGGTAGTCACCTAATGGTTCTGTTGGTCAAAACAGGCAACCAGTACTTCAGTGGGAAGCCAGTATTTATTCTCAGACATGTGTAAGTGCCTTGTAGGAAGGTACGGATGAGAACAAGATCCATTGGTGTTTTCACTGGTCTTAAGCAGTAGGGCATTTCTCATGTGGGAATCAGACATAGCAATTAGAATAAACTTCTACCTTTTGGGCACTGGGAGGAATATGGGACCAAGGAGCCCTCCCCAGTGTTTGTGGGGCCTGGCAGGATGGATGTTTTTAGGACTGGGTAACGGAGCTTCTCTCTGGTCACACCAGGACACAAGGGTGTTGCTCGCTAGGCAGCCGACCTGTCTGGTCTCCTTTGAGTGACAGCTCCCTAGACTGAAGTGTTTGCAGGAAAAGCTCCTGTTCTGTGGTGGTTTTGGAAGGTCCATTTTGTCCAAACTCCATCCATACTCTAGATTTTTTCTTTGAGGGGGGAATTGCTTTAATGACGCTGTGTGCTGTTGAGATAGCAGCTGAGTACTGATATTTGCAAGTACTTGACCTTTTCTTAGGCTTTTAAAACCCATACCAACTAGATTGTCAGGAAAAAAACATTGTACTGTGTGTTTTACTGTCTATGACATACATTGATAGTGATAACAGTAGCACATGCTGCACTTTTGGGTGAGTCTCAGGTGATCTGAGCAAGCAAAAAGATGCAAAGATTTCCCATCCACATTGATCGCAAACATTGCCTGTTCACCCTTGTCCCGGACAAATGGAAACACAGAACCTACTTGCATCGCCGTGTCCGAGCAGGGACAATCAACAGTCCTGTCTCCCCACTGGAGCAGGATCCCATCCCCCTGTATCCCTGCTCCCCGCTCGGTTTCCTTAGCCAGCATCCCCGTTGGCAGGGGGTGTTTGTCCGAGCGGCCCTGTTCCCGCTGCAGCCCTTGCCGTCTTCAGGACGGCACTCGGCGGCGCTGCAGCTCCACATCAACCCTCCTTGCCACGCAGGTTCCTCTCTCATCATCTCAGCTGGTGTTCAAGGGCATAAGAGGATGGAGGGATGCAGAGCTGAAGCTGAGTCGTAGGTTTTGATCTGGATAGGTTGCTAATCATATATTGTAGGAGATTAATGTGTAAATATATGAGTTTTGTACAAAAAAAGCACAATTTTGTTTTCTGAATGCATTAGCAGTTACAGATTTTTTAGAATTTTTAGGTGGTTTGAGTAGGAGGAGGCTTCTGATAGTATAGTGTCCCTAGATGGGTTATGTGAATAATCAGAAATGGAAATAGCTTCAGAAACGGCAGCGAGCGCCTTAATCAGTCAGACGCTCTGAGCGCGAGCCCTGTGGAGACACGGAGCTTCCTGCCACCATCCTGAGTCGCCCGACCGAGTCGGGATAACTTCTTTAAGGGCTGCGCAGGTATCGAGAAACACGGCTGCAGAGAGCGAAAGCTGGAGCACAGGAGGTGCGAGTGGGTGGCAGGGTAGAAAGGCAGGTTCGGCCGTGCCAGCAGGTGCTCAGGTCGTACTTTGCAGTGAGTGTTCTAGAAGCACCCTGTGAGGATGCAGTGACTGACAAGTACCACCAGATCCTTCAAAACATACAGAGATTTTTGAGTTCCTATAAAAATATGCTGCGAAATAGATGGAGAAAGAATAGCAGGTGCTGCCAGCTAAAACGCTTGTTTTGGTGTTGCTTCGTTTTCCATGGAAAAAAATATTCCAAATATTCTGCTGGCTGAAGAACTGGGCTAGCATTGGGGTGGTTGGGGTTTTGTGGTGGGCTTTTTGTTGTTATTTTTTTCCAGGCTTGCATCATAGTGCTAATGAAATTGTTTATGTTCAGCCAGACTTCAATTTTCTGACTATAAAATGCATATAACAAATTCCTCTGTATCTTGTTGAATAATCTCTTAAGGCTGAAACTCTGTTACTATGTAAGTCCTAACTGCTGGTATCAGCTGGCTTTGTCCAGGTGCTCTTGCAGTGTATGTATGGAACAGTCAAGTTAGCACTTAAGCAAAAAAGACGATTCCAATCAATTGGGAATTTTCACTTTTTTTGGTAGTGAGTTGGTCTAAAGTGTAAAAATATAATTAAATGTACATATTTCTTTAAAACTGGAATATTGTCTTATTTCAGCTGCTAAAGAACAGGAGAAGAGCAAAGAGAGAAAATCCAAAGACTATGGAAGGTCCAAATCGAAGAAAAAGAAAAAAAAGAAAAGGAAAATAAAGCCTGGTAAAGGTCTCTCTTTTTTTTTTTTTTTTTTTTTTTTTTTCTGTAGAGGAAAATAGCTGCCTTGCTTTGTTTTGATTGTGACTGATTGCAGACCCTAAGAGCAGGCATTTCAGTTGAGGCTGTTTCCTGCAGTTAATCTTTTGCTTCTGATTTTATTACGTGGTTAACATTACATTGTGATTGGCAAGATAATTCCTCTTAGTTGAGGTGCTTCGCTGATATCGAACGTCCGCTGGTGACAGTGGCACAGGGTAAGTCTAGTTACAAAATGGGTGCTCCGGAATTGCAGAGCAGATGGGGTTGGAAAGGGCCCCTCAAGACACTCTAGTCCAATTCCCTGGTTGAGGAGGGTCCTTGAGAGCCCCCTGCCCAGGGCCTGTCCAGACAGCTCTGAACCTCTGCGAGGAAGGAGACTGCGCTGCATCCCCGGGCAGCCTGTGCCAGGGCTCTGCCATCCTCCCAGCAAGGAAGCTTTTCCTCAAGCTCGGACAGAATGTCCTGTGATTCAGTTCATGCCTGTTGCCTCTCATCCAGGATTTCGACCAGGATCACATTTGAAAGAATGGGCTGGTAACTTTTCATTTTTAGCCAAAACGACCAAAGGGAATTATATTTCTCACAGTGCTGGTGAATTCAGTCTTAATTACTCTCAACTTGCTGGATTCACTGAATCCCAGAAGATCACAGGCTGATTTCCACCCAGCAGCACTTGGACAGAGTGTTTCTGAGTATCTGGTCAGGGAGGGAAAGGGTTGATGTGCCCTTCCTGTAGAAAGAGGTGAAGAAATTGTTTTCTAGGAGTTACCAGGACAACAACTGTTGATATTGCTGCCTCTACCTGTGTCCCAGGCAATTTTGTCTTTCTTGTAAAATCAACTCTGTTAATTGAACAACTTTTTGGGATCAAATTAAACTAGGCTTGCCTTCTCCCTTTAGTGCAAACTTGCAGCCCTTTTACTATTGACAGATCTTTTTCCATGTGCCTCAGGTTAGCTGTGGCAAAATCTGTTCTTCAAACTCCAGTGGTGGAGATGCTTCTTGGGGCTGGAAACACCCTTCCTCTCAAATACTATCCTTGCTACTAGGATTGTATTTACCAGGACAGTCTGAAATGCCTGCAGGCAGGTACAACTAGAGCAACACGGTGCCTTTTGCCTGTGTTCTAGCCTGCATGTTCAAACATTTCGGCTTTCAGCAGTGAATGATGACTGCCCTGCATAAGGTTTTGCTAGACCAGACAATCTCTTTCCTCTAGAAAGTTTAGAAAAGCCTTTTCAGCAGCACAGTGAAGTCCGAGTCTTAATAATTCGGCAGTTGCCTGAATAAACTGAACATGCCTGTTCTGTGCATGCCCGATGCTATTTCTTTCCTTCTGTCTTCTTTCTTCGATGACAGCCTTCCAATATTAATCCATTTCTTATAATTTTGCAGAATACTCTGGAAGTGAAGAAAGCACAGACGTTTCGCAGGAGCTTTCTCCTGAAAAAACAGTTGTCCCAAAATACAGTTCTGTAAATAAATCACCTGCCCACCCGAGCACACTGCTGCAGGGTTCCGACTCCGCACAGCACAGAGGAAAGTCAAGAACAAACGGTAAGACCACCCTCCTAGGTGGTTTGCTAGTTCAGTATTTCATGACCAGTAACTGTGTGACAGGTACTATTAGCATAATAAATACATATAAATTGCTACTTCTGAACTGAAATTTGGATGTTCTTGTGCAGAAGTATTTTTATTTCCATTCCCCTAACTGAAGAAGTTGAATCAAATTCATATGCCAGAACTGGGTGTTGCTGCTTTTTTTGCTGTAATACATTCGAAGTTAAAAAACAGATTTTATGTATATCTTACACAGAATGCGTTGCTTTTGAAACTCCCCGGGCTGTGGTTACATGTAAAACTGTATAAATGCTGTATAAATACAGCATTTTACATGAGTATAATGATGGGCTTCATGATAGGAGCTGTTGAGCAGCATAAAATATGGACACTATGTTCCAGCCTTCATAATGTTGTAATGTCAAGTTCAAAATTTGAATAAGATGAGAAACGTTATAAAGGTTATAAATGGGGAATATATGTTATATGTGGGAAACATTGGTTGCTTGACTGTACGCTTACATTGTTGGTAACCGTTTAAGTGTGGGGTTTTTTGTTTGTTTTTGTGGGGTTTTTTGTTGCTGTTGACATGGGAGTTCTATTCATATTATATAAGATATTTCAGTTCTGCTATATGGGAAAAGGAAAAAAAATTATAAACAACTTAAACGAGCCTGGTAATCACTTTTTAAAGCATTCTGTAAATCTGTGCTCAGTCGCATTATTTGGAGAATATGGACTGTGGAATATATAGTCTCATAACTAAAAATAAATTCAGTACAGTAAGTGAGACTTGGTATGAGTATTGGTGAAACTCTTGCATTATACTAAAGTACAGCGCGACTAACCTGTCCTTCCTAGCAACCTTCTGAAGAGAGTGCTGTGTCTCACAGTTTAAATAAAGCTTTTAATAAGTAATTCTACAATGGTCTCCCGAACAACTAGCTTTCAGGTGTGGTTCTTAGTCCCTGAAATATAGTTAGAACTAAGGTGGCTCAAAAAGATCTAGTTGGTACCACAGATTTGTTCTGTGTTTCTGTAGTCTTGTTGTAGCAAACTCGTTTGTATTAAAAACTAACTCAAGTCCTGATTGAGCTTATATATCTACTTGTTTTTATGCTTGACTGAAGAGACTTTATGCCTTTACTTTGAGGCACTGTACGTTGAGTTCAGAATTTTAGTGACTAAAGCTGCTACGTGAGAGTATTTTGAAGTAGCTGTACCTAAGCACACACAACTTGGGTATGTAGTAACGTTCAATGAGCAGTAGATCACTGCTTGATGCTCCTTAAGCTAGAGTGAACTGATACTTTTAGAAGCCGTGTCTATGTGCTCAGGATGGAAACTTTGAGTTAGCTGACAGTTTGATTGCTCTGGATTTTTTATCTTGCTACTCCTTGTACAGAGGAAGACACCCTGAGCGAATCATCCACAGATAGCCTGCTCTGGAGCGATGATGACTGCAGCCAGGATATCGATGTGACGACTAACCCTGACGAAGAAGTGGAAGAAAGTGATTTTGAGATTGTTCGGTGCATTTGTGAAGTAGAAGAAGAAAATGACTTCATGATTCAGGTACGAATGAAGCGGACTGTGAATGTGCATAAATTGCTTTAGCTCCCTTAAGAGAGGGGCCCAGGGAGAGTGGGTTATGGTGCAGGCGGTGCAGGAGAACTGCCATCGACACTGGGGTCAAGGAGACGGCGAGCTCTCGGGCAGAGCTCGGAAGGTGGATTAAGTGACCAGATGCTCTGCTCTCCCTGCCTTTTTGTCAGCTTGTACCTTGTGAAAAAGCATCTTGGCCATTCGGTGATGTGGAAATGTCCAAATTAAGTCTTTAATTTACAGAATGTCATCTTTATTTCATATTAACAATCTATTACCCAACTCTGGACCCTGTGATAAGGGGAACCGGTTTCTTTCTTTTCAGAGTTGTAGTGGTGAGGCTGATCCTGCTAGAGGAGGAATACTACATGGTTAGGATAACTTTATAGGAAGGAAAGGTAGTTTCATCCCTGTTTTTCTTGAGCCTTCATTTGACATTTAGAAACACAAATTTTGAAGTGTTTCCATAGCTTCCCAGGGAGGTACCAGATTTCGTAAATGAAAATACACACGAAGTAGCTCTAGTTTTGCCTTATATCAGTGTTTAGGGTGCAAGGCTCCCATGGGTGTCTGTCTTTTGGGGATAAGGCTGGGGCCCCCAAAAGTCCGAACAAAATGATATTCTAAACACTTGTCAATTCTTGTGTGATGCAGAGGATGTTGAGGCTGAGGTTTGGCTTTAGAGGTCATTGGATGTAGATGAAGCCCGTGTATTTTTGTTCTAGCAGATCAAAAACTGCTTTCCAGAACTATCCAGTGAGTTGAGTTATCCTTTTCACACTCACCTTACACCTTTAGGACTGTCTTTCCATTTTGTGAGGCCAAGTCTTGCTAATGACACACCTCAGGGAAATCTGCTTCTCTTCCCTTTTTGCATCCCCCATTTCCTAAGCTGTTATTTCCTCCATGCCTAGGCCACTAAAGTTAACCTAATGTCATACTCAAAAACTGGTGGTGTCCTGCTTCCTGCTCCGAAACAGCAGGAAGGTTGGGAGACAAACACTAATAAAACCAGTATCTGTCGTACACAAGATGTTCTTGAGTTCATATCTTTGTAGATCGGTGAAGAGCATCTGGGATTGCTTTGGAGTTATCATTTGTATTTGTTTTAGCTCATTTGGAAACCTTTGTCTCTGCAGTAAGCTTTTGGCTTGTGCTTCAGGAAAGTAAAAATTATGCTCTATTGTGCCTCAGTGCCGTAAGCTCCCTTCTTTGTCAATACAATTGCTCACATCTGGAAGGATAAATGCAGAAAGAAAGGAGTTATAAAAGACAGAACAAATACATCTCTACTTTCATTTTATATTAGTAAAACTGTCTTTTGTTGAAGGAAGGAAAATATTAGTGATATAGTAATGCATTGTGTTGGCTGGTCCTACATAATCTAAGTATCTGATTTTTATATTTGAATATACTGATGTATTTGACTGAAAACCTTTTAATACAGAAAGTCTGAGATGTACTGATAAGGGAAGCTTGAGTGCATACTGTTCCTGTCCTTGTTTATGTGCGTATGTGTGCACATCTTCAGAAAGATTTTGATCTCCAAAGGGAACATTTTAGCACCTTTCCAGATCTATTGCTGCCCCCTTAGTATTTTGTCATTCTCCATTAATCCATGTGAAAAATGTGTGGCGGAGAGGGTTGACATTTCATTGCAGTGGGATTCTTTAATGTATTTGTTTGTAGCTGAATTTAGGGGTATTAATGCATCTTTTTGTTTAAAATACATACATGGTGCAACTGTCTGCAATTGAAGTGATCATATTGAGCCTATAGCTATGCTTCATTTCTGTTAATCTGCACTTCTTGACTTCAAACAGTGTGAAGAGTGTCTGTGCTGGCAGCACGGAGTGTGTATGGGTTTGCTGGAAGATAATGTACCTGAGAAATATACCTGCTATATCTGTCAAGATCCTCCAGGTACAGAAATCAAAGGTTACAGAACCTTCTTATATGTGTAATAACTTGATTAACTTTTTGTATGTATCTTTGCTTTTGTCCCATTTAACTATGTCTGCAATAAGATTAGACCTATTCACTCCTTCACATAAGCTGGCAAGAAGTTTGCTGTTTCTCAACAGCTTTGACTTGCTTGACTCTTATTTGCTATCCAAATGTATAAACACAAAATGAAATGTCTTGAGTAATGAAGTAAGAGTTGATCAGGCAGTAAATTCTGTGCTCCTGACCACAAAGTTGGATGATTTTGAAATGTTTCAGGCCAGTTTCAGTTAGCGCACAAATCTCTTCTGATTTCGTGAATGACAAGATCTTCCTAAACTGGAAATGGATGAGGTTCAGGGCTTGTGTAAAGACTGTGAATTAGGAGGAAAATGGGATATCTGCTTGCCTGTTCATCAAACCCTGCTGCTCTCTGTGCACATATAGATTCTGAGCTCTGCTTTTTTGGCCGTTTAAAAATACAAGCCCTTTTGGTAGTTTAATTCATTGGACTGTTACTAACTGTAGTTCATATGATAATTTTTTTTTGTACTTGTAATGCATTGCATGAACTAAGCAGTTGCATAATTTATGTAACATTTCCTTAAGTTTTTATTTTACAGTATTTAGTGTCTGGAATTTTAACTTTTTTTAGATCGAGTTATAAATTTAACATCAATATGCAGATTGAAGTTGTAAACTACTTATATTCAGTAAAAAAAGCTGTCAAAATGTTTTGCTGTAAACACTGTTAACAACTAAGGTTTATTTTGTTTAATCATTTGTATGTATTTGAAGATCCTGAAACATTTATTTCTCATTTGAACTTAATCTTTATCTGTAGATAAAAATTTAAATAAGTTTTCCTGGAAAAGGAGAAATATTTCCAACTCTTTCAGTGTAAAAGTGGTTTCTCCAATCTAGTTGTTGTCGTTGACATGAAGTGAGCTACATAAAACTTAGGAATCTGCAGAGAATTGCTTTGAAAATTGGGCATAGCCCATTTCAGTGCTGCAGCTTCTCACAGCCCCAGTTATAGTTCCTTTCACTGAGGCAGTGCTTGTTAGTATAGAACTTAAGTCAGGAAGCATCCCTTGGGTCCATGGATGTTCATACTGAGCATGATAAGAAAATAATTTTTGTGCTATTCAGTTATTATTGTCTAAAAGCAGTGTAAGCCCATGTTGGCGAGGTCTGTTAACTTCTATATATGGCTTCCAAAGACCTTTTTTCTTCATTATACAAACTTTGCCACCAAAACTTCATCACCAGTTCCTTTAAAACTTGCATTTGAGTGACTACATTAATTAATCGCTGCAACTATTAAAATAAGACCACTGGGGGAGTGGTAGTACTGCTTTCATGCCTTTATTTTAATCACTGTCTTCTGCTGCATTTGTCCGTCTACTGGGAACTGCTTTTGAACCATTGCTTTACTTTTAAGTGGTTAATAGCAGTTGTGTTCCCCTGCTAAAAATGCTTTTCTTTGCCCATCATCTGCAAGTATTTGTCAAGAGTGTCCTCATCGCAGATGGAGTGTGGGGTCTGCTGAGCGTGCCTGGCATTTACAGTGGAGCAGAGGTGTCTTTTGGTGATTTTTTGTTTGTTTTCTGTTTTGTTTGGTTGGTTTGTGTTTGAAATGGTGTCTTGCTTCCATTTTAGAGGCTCTTCATTCTTCAGAGGTTTGGCCCTTATCATAGGTGCCATCGATGAGTGCTAATAGGCTGCTGCAAGACCCTGATAATCAGAACTGCTACTGCTAATGTCAAGCCAAAGTTAATGCTTCATTTTAACATACACATTACTGTTGTTTTAGGTCAGAGGTCCAGCTTAAAGTACTGGTATGAAAAGGAGTGGTTAAGTAACGGTCACATGCACGGCTTAGCATTTTTGGAAGAAAATTACTCCCGTCAGAATGCCAAGAAGATCGTAGCCACTCACCAGCTGCTTGGCGATGTACAGAGAGTCATAGAAGTTCTGCACGGGCTGCAGCTGAAGATGAGCATATTGCAGTAAGTGGTATTTAAATATCAGTGGGCACAATCTGGATGTGATTTAGCCTTCTAATAGTAGAACAAAATAACTGGAAATGCAGGTTTATTTTTGTGCTTCTCTCATGCAAGTGTGTCAGGGTATAAAAACTGACTCTGGGTGAAGAAGGGTCGGGCAGGTACAAAGAAAAGGGGGAGAGAGCTAAGAATAAAAGCTTCTGCTAAAGCATCCAAACAGATTTAAATATTGAGAACTTTTTAGGTGATAAATTGCACAACAGCAGCCACTTAAAGAAAAGTGTTGAGTATTTGCAACGTTCTTGTGAATTTTTTTCCTTACAGTTTAATCTGTGGTGATCCTTGAAGGACCATGGCAATAATGGAGATCCTTGACCAATGGACTAATTTTAATGAGTGCCCCTCTTAATAAAGGGCAACAGTTTTAGCGCTAGACCTTGCTTTGCCATATTGACATCCTTTAGTCAAATCCATAACTCTGTTTTCCTCTCCCCTCCCGCCGAGTATTCTATGATTAGAGCCGAAATATTCTATGATTATTTCTTAGGCCTTTTCTTCTCTAGTCACAAGGGTTTAAGATTGCAACTTGTTTGTAAACGGAGAGTAGCAGAGCACGGAGGTGTTGGAGCACTGGGTAAGTGTGTGATGCTGCTACCTCCTATTTGGGTCTCATTGTGGAGGTCTGGTTTGATTAGAGACAGGGTGTTGGGAGTCTTGTTGAAAGCCACAGTCCCATGGTTTTTTTCATGACAAAAAGCATTGAAAAAAGGACACACACACACACACACACACACACACACACACACACACACACACACACATACACACACAAAGAATTTTTATTTTTAATTGCAGAATGGAATAATGATTGTGTTCCTGCGGCATGTCTAGCATCTGTGGAAGTGAAGAGTTTGCAGCATCTCCAGTTATTTGGAGTGGTCTCAGTATTTCAGAGGGGTGGCTGGAGGGCCGAGGGGGACAGGTTTGGTGTGGGGAAGAGCGCCGCGTGGATAGACAGAAGGGTGCTCAGGTGCTCAGCACTCAAATGTCCATTCCTGTGTAGCTCACTTCTGATCTTTTGCTTTTCCGTCCCCTGTAAAGTTATCCCGTGCACTTTGCTGGTCACACAGCACTAGTAGGTGCCAGGTATCTGTGCAGCAGGGCTGGGAAGCTCTGGTAAATGAACACACTTGGCTTTTGGTGTTCAACAAGGACCTTCCTCCCTGAGGCCACAATACTCTCTCAGTCACTGAGAGGTGCCCACATGGAATGTTTTCCCAGCAAGTTTTGGTATTTTCACTATTTAGTTTTTCTATCATGCTACAACATTACTGCTGTGGTAGGACCCGTTAAGCAGAGTTGCCTTGGAGGTGAACGTGTCGCGTCTTAGCGAGCGGCAGGGATAGCGGCTTGCGACTCAAGTCAGGTTGGTGGAGCTGCCTGAGGCTGCAGGGCAGCCGGGGCAGCTTTGGGGCAGATGCCCCTTCCCTTCTGCCCGTAGAAGCTTTAGGGCAGTAGCTGCTGCTGTGCCCTGGCAGCCTCCCGCCCCGTCGAGGGCAGCCTGGCTCCCTAGCCCTGCTCTGCTCTCCTTTTTTTACAGCTATCTTGATGTCTGATGAACGTGGGGAAGAACTGTATTGCTTATGGTGCGCACTCTGACTTTTGTCTTGTATCCGTGTACCCAAGAATGCAATATCTGTAGTTGTCTCTGCTGCTGGATAAGATAACTGCAAGCAATATTCCATATTAGTTTGAAAAAATATTCTGAGAAGCACTGGGGAATAATGCTGTTATTTTTTTAATTGTATAATATTGTTCTAGTAATAGATTTTGCTTGGCGTCTTGTGTGTTAGAGGAAAGGTGTTTTGTTTTTTTTGTTTGCTTAAGGTAACAAAAATGAACTGCTACCCTTCTCTACCCCACAATCAATTATTATTAGAAGGTTACAGAGGATCAGTGAATTAAACTTTCAAATTTCTTTAGAGGAGCTGCAAGCTAAATCCTAATACTGAGTGGTTGGAGGGGGCTTTTTGCTGTAATTTGTTAAAAATGTATTTATGCCAATGAATAGATCTTTCAGTTTAGCTTTACCATTAGCGTACCCATTTTAAAACACTGTTAAAAATAACTCCATGAATATGCTCTTAATAAATAATTTTCTAATATTGAATCAAAATGTTACCCTTGAAAGAATCTCTTTGGGTGAGAAGTTCTGTGTCTACTTGAAACTTAGGCTTAAACCTTTTTCTTAATGCCAACGCATGACTTATACTATGGTATAGAAATGAGAGTAGCCAACCTAACACAACCTTATAGGAAGACAAACAAGGTCAGTGAAATTATCTTATTTCAGAATATTTGGGGATATTTATTGGTGATGGTGACTAAAACAAAGTAGCTTGAATGTCCTCACTTAATTTCTTTGCATAAAAGGAGAGCGCTCAGACATTTTAAAGCTTAAATTTAGTGGATATTTCTACATTTTTAAATTTGAACAGAAATAAGGAACATCCTGACTTACAGCTGTGGTGTCATCCATGGAAGCACATCACTGTGGATGAAAAGATTCACACAAAACACATCATTCACATTGAAGAGAACTGTTGCAAAGAGGAGACTGCGAGTTACAAAACTTGGAACGGGACCGCTGAGAAGCCCCCAGTCCTTCCTTCGGTGGAGGAATCTTACATCACGAGTGAGCACTGCTACCAGAAGCCTCGAGCGTACTACCCTGCCCTGGAGCAGAGACTAGTGGTGGAAACACGAGGTTCAGCCATGGACGAGGGAGTGAACAGGATAAGGGAGAACGGGGATGATGTCCTGTCGGAGAGATTCGGTTGGAACCTGGACCGAGAAATATGCAAGATGGAAAGTGAATCCAAACACAATTACTCCAAGGTAGTTGTACTAAAATAGCATGCTCTATATCTAGTTTATTCATTGGTTGTTAGGGTTTGCTGTTTTGGGTTTTTTTTGTTTCTGTTTTTTTTTTCTCTGTTCAGCCATTTGAATTTAGATTGTTGATGCAAATTGAAATGATAGGCATGATCACCTCACCAATTTCACAAAAACATAGAATAGTTTAGTCCAAGATGGATTTTGGACCTTAAATTACCTGTACAGCCTGCGGTGGATGTGTTTTGCTGAACTGACCGTCCCCTGCTCCTTACTTGTATCACTAGTAACAGTGAGGTGTAACAGGGCAAATGTAAGATCTTTCAGCTCCTTCCAGCTTGCTCCAGCCTTTTTTCCAAGAGCTACTATAAACTCATTCCATATTATTCCGATAACATATTATTCGAAAAACTAAACTTAAGTGATGGGTAAAGAGCTGCAATCATTGAACAATTCACGTTTTTTCCTACTGAAGCAGTCTAGCTTTCTTTTCTAACTACTAGGTCGTATCATAAATAACACCAAGTCTTAGGGAGATACAGATGGACAAATAGTTAAAAAGCCAGATGAAAAACTGAACAATTTTTTTATTGCGTATTTATCTAAGTAAGCTGTAATTTATGTTTTATAGAGAAACTTCTTTATGAAATAAATTGAGATCCTTTTATGTTTCCTGGAAAGGCATATATTTCAGTTCTTTAATCTTGGAGCTTTTTTCTAAATCCTGTCTTATTTCAGAAGAACAATTACAAAGGACTATGGGAAGCAGAAGCCATGGACACTGCATAGTCAGGTTTTATAAGAAAAGACAAATATTTTTTTCTAGATTTTTATATAGTTTTGCTGTAGAAATGAGATTAAATTAATGCAGCATCCCATTAAGAACCCCTTATTTACTGCAAAGTGATTCAGTCTGTAGTTGATTATTGTCATGCCAGAAGTATTTGAAATGTTCCCTAAAATCCATAGACGAAGTGACGAGTCTGTGGCTGGAAGGTTGTGGGGAGCAGGTTTCTTTCTCTCCTCCACCAACCTGAGGTTTGTTGTTGTTGTTGGCTTCTGTGGCTGTAAGGAGGCAGGCAGCCTGCCCCGACGACTCCCTTGCGCTGTCTTCAGTATTAACGCACGTGTCCCTGCCAGGTGAGAGAGGCCGTGGCCAAGAAGGTATCTCCAGAGGAAGCCATCGAAATGAAACTGCTGGAGAAGGACAAAGAAGGAGTTGTGAACTCACAGCTGCAGTGGCAGCTTAATCTTTTAGCTCATGTGGAGTCCCTACAGGATGAAGTTATACACAGAATGGACTTCATTGAGAAGGAACTAGATGGTAAGTAACACGTTGCTATTAAAAAAATTAACAATGTTTTGGCCTATTCAAATAATGCTGTCTTATCAAAATGTGTTGACTTGAATTTTGCTTCTGCAGAGCTAGGAAGCGATGAGCATTGCTGTATCAGTTTTATTGCATTTAATAATCAAGTGAATACTTTGTCTAGTGTAATGAATACTTAATCGAATTCCTGCCTATTGAAGGGGAATTTTTAAAATGAAATTAAGAATTAAATTAAAAATGATTAAAATCTTCTAGAAAAAGCTGTAGTTGGATCATCTTTTAGTAATTATATCAGAAATTTTTATTCAACTGCTCAAACCAGAACTGTTAATGAAAATCTCTAAGAGTTTTGATGGGTGTTTATGATTTGAGTAGTTTGCTTTATCCATCATCATGAGTATTTTGTAGAGAAGGACAAGTCTGCTAAATGGGGTACCTTCCTTGGCAGCTTTGCACATGTGCTGTTCGTGGTGGGTGGTGATGCTGCCATGCACAACCATCCAGACCTGGGTGTGAGAAACCGCCAGAAGGGACCTGAGAGTCTGCAACTCTTTGTTCCTCTTGACTTTTTTAACTTGAAAAGATGCACACTTTTCTTGCTGTTTCAGCTGTAATTTTTCAAGACATAGTAGAATACCTTCTATATCTACTTTTAAATTCAGATTTTTTTGTAATTTCCACACTATTGGGCATCTGTTCTTGAGTGTTTTGGTGGTTATTCCTGTTCTGTGCTCACTCCAAGTGGCCTCTGGTGCACAAGGCTCTGTTATCTTTTCCTCTTTGTCTTCCAAATCTTCCTAAATGTCTCTTGATTTCTTTTTTTTTTTAACTGTTATTGGAAACTTCTGTGTCCTTTATATATTTTCATTAAACAATCTAGACTTCATTGATTTTAATTTCAAACAAACTGCTTCAGGAGACATTCCAAAATAGTTTTTTAGCAACTTTTAAGTCTGATCTTTGGTTGTGCAGTGGTTAAATGGGCAACTTTTCTTGCAAGGATGTTGGGAATCTAATCTTTGCCAGAGTAAAAGTTCTTTCTTCATAGTTCAATAAAATAATTAAATGTTGGATTAAAGAAATATTTTAGGTAATGAAGATCAGATGTGTAATTGTAGCATCTGTTTCATAAATGATTAAGCTCCAGGTTAGAAGATTTGTGATTTTTTTTTTTTTAATCTTTACTTTGAGTTCGTGAAAGACTGCTCAGTGTTGCAACTCTTAGGAATTGTCTTATTTCAAGCTTGTATTTATTGGTGGTTGAATAATCTGTTCTTCTACAGGCATTGTCCTCGGTTAAACGAACCTGTAGTCTGGTTAGTGGCAATGTCCACTGCTTTCCCTCTGGAAAGGTCTATGTGTTCCACCTCAGTGAGGAAGTAGGAGGGTTTCAGTCCTCTTGCATGGCACTGTCCCATCCCTTGACCACACTGCAGGATTATCTGGTGGCTGTATTAGCAGGTCTCCCAAGTTGTCTTGCAGGCAGCTAACAGATCTGGTGTTGTTTGCAGCAGAGATGCTTGGAGCATCAGTGTTTGTGGTGCATTAGTCTGCTGTTCCTGCTTTTGAATTCCATCTCTGTTTTCTTGTTACCCAGTTCCTAACTGTCCCTTCTGTCCTGACCTCAGTTCTTCAGTAGTTGCTTAAGGTTGGAAGGGACCTCTAGAGGTCATCTAGTCCAACCCCCCTGCACACGCAGGGCCACCTAGAGCACGTGGCACAGGGCTGCATCCAAGCGGGTCTTGAAGATCTCCAGAGAAGGAGACTCCACAACCTCTCTGGGCAGCCTGTTCCAGTGCTCTGTCACCCTCACCGTCAAGAAGTTCTTCCTTAAGTTCCCGTGGAACTTTTTATGCTTCAATTTGTGGCCATTTCCTCTGGTTCTGTCAGTGACCACCAGTGAAAAGAGGCCAGCCCCATCTTCCTCATTGCCTCCCTTGAGGCACTTATAGACACAGATCAGGTCCCCTCTCAGCCTTCTCTTCTCCAGGCTGAACAAGCCCAGCTCCCTCAGCCTCTCCTCATAGGGCAGATGTTCCAGGCCCCTGATCATCCTCGTGGCCCTGTGCTGGACTCTCTCCAGCAGCTCCACATCCCTCTTGTACTGTGGGGCCCAGAACTGGACACAGTACTCCAGATGTGGCCTTACCAGGGCTGAGTAGAGGGGTAAGATCACCTCCCTCGACCTGCTGGAGATGCTCCTCTTAATGCACCCCAGGATGCCATTGGCCTTCTTGGCCACGAGGGCACACTGCTGCCTCATGGTCAACCTGTCGTCCACCACGACGCCCAGGTCCTTCTCAGCAGAGCTGCTCTCCAGCAGGTCGGTCCCCAGCCTGTACTGGTGTCTGGGGTTATTTCTCCCCAGGTGCAGGACCGTGCACTTGGCCTTGTTGAATTTCATGAGGTTTTTGACCGCCCAGTTGTCCAGTCTGTCCAGGTCCCTCTGGATGGCAGCACAGCCCTCTGGAGTATCCACTACTCCTCCCAGCTTCGTATCATCTGCAAACTACCTGACCTCAGTTCTTCAGTAGTGTAGCCCTGGTTAGGATCTTCAGGGAGAACTGTGTAGTTGCATCTAGTGCTGACCTTAAAGGTTTTCTGACAATAGTCTTCTGTACATCTGTGCCCTCGCTTTGGAATTCGCACAGAGCAGGACTGCATAACGTGAAGACTAGTCCTACAATCTCCCAGTTTTCCTCTGCTGCTGTCACCTAGGAACATCTGCTAATCTGCCTTTGCCCTTTAAATGGGAATTAAGTAGTCATGTGGTATCAAGAGGGCCATTTGTAATAGTTTTCTGATTTCTCAGAAAATGCAGCACGTTAAAAATGTTCATAAAATTTGAAAAAGGCTTGTGCAACAACTTCGCAGAGTTTCTGGTTTGTGTTAAGACTGTCTGCCTGCTGAGAATGGGAATAGTGACCAGTTTCGCTTGTTTTCTTTGCAGTTCTGGAGAGTTGGCTGGATTATACCGGAGAGCTGGAACCACCAGAACCACTAGCTCGACTTCCACAACTCAAACATTGTATAAAGCAGCTTATCACGGACCTAGGCAAAGTGCAACAGATTGCGCTTTGCTGCTCAACGTGAGACTAGAGAATACAGGAAATCGCTGCCAAGTGTGAAGTTGGAGCATCTGACGTGAACAGCTCTATATATTTAAGTGAAATTAGCATGCTGATTGCATGTAATGCAGACTGACTTCAGGGATTTGTGAAGAAGTGCTGTTCAAAGAACAGCAGGGTTATTTTCTCTCATAAATTTGGAGTTTATTAAACAATTATAACCATATGGAAGGGGGTTATATCCTTCTCTTCAAAGTTTGGGCCTTGGCTGATAAATTACACTTAAACTTTCCCACCTTACAAGTTGTTCATGGAAATGGTAGAATTCTTCATAATTGAATCAACTAAAAATTGTGCCACTGAAGAACAGAGTTCTAAGAGCCAAAAATGTTTAGTTGACAGAGGTTGTAAATAACTTTCCATAGTTTAAGTGACTTGTGTCATGTTTAATTCCTTCTGGTTTATGCATAATAGCACACAGTATTTAATCATTAATTATAACAGTTTTCAGTCTTAGCAAGTATGAATGTCCCGCTCTTACTGTAAACTGTTACGTGGAGGTTTGCAAGTAACACTGGTCTAAACCCCACTTGGAGTACATTAAATAATGTAGCAGAAGGTCACAGGGGGATTGCACTTGCTTTTCAGAATAAATGATTGTTTGTTCCATATTTATCCCGTCACTATCACATGACTTGGTACTGGAGAAACCCCTTGATGCTGTGTCTCTGCATCGTCGAGCCCTCCAGGCTGTGGCCGTGCGGTGCCTCCCGGAGGCGCGCTCGTGGGACACCCCGGCGGCAGCGTCACCCCGCCCCGAGCAGCGCTCCGACTCCCAGACTCACACCACATCGCTACAGACATTGCCCAGCTTTCTGCCCTTTGTTAATGACTGCCATTGCGGTTACATTTTGAAACGTAGACCTTTTTCAATACTCTGAACATGTTCATTGTAAAGACTTCCTCTGAATGTGTGGTTTTGGGAATCAGTTTATTTTATATTTGTGTAAATAAAGCCTCAAGATCTATGCATGAGGTGCTGTCCTTGTGGACAGCAAGTGGGTTATTATCTTAAACGGTGTATGTTCCAGAAGTCCCTTTTTATACCTTAAGTTTTAATTTTCTGGTTTATATTATTTTTGTGAGGGCAAGGTGAAAATGCTGCTTTTGTTCAAGACCCCGATACAGTCCCTTTTGAAACGGTGTTGTGTTGTATTTGCAACGGTGAAAGCCTGTCAGCTGCAGATCATAGCTCCACCAAGAGTGGCCATGACCTCAGTTTTCCTTCCCAAGTTTTGCCAAGTTCACTGTGGAAAATGGTAAACTGTTCTTGCGTTGAGAGAGGATGTCCTGAAAAAGCTGGATTTTTTTCTTTTTTTGTTGTTGTTTTTTTTGTTTCATTTTCACGTGATGGTACCACCAAAGGTTAAAATTAAAGCACAGTTGTAATTGGGAGACCCATAACTACAAGTTTTAATTATGGATGTGAATCTGTAATGTTTATATGCTGCAAAAAATAATGATTTACTATGTAAACTTGAAATAGGCGATATTATTGTAGGAGTAACAGTATCTACACAGCAAATATTTTAATCAATTCCTTCAGAAAACAAACATAACTAGGCTGCTCTAGGTAGTAACTAAGACTTTTCTGCCAAGACTCATTTCAGGGAATAATTTGTCTCACATTTTATAGCATTAGTCGATATGTAGTGAATATGACCCATGTATAGCAGAAAAGTAAATGTATTTTTCTGTAACACAATTGGAATAAAGGCTTACATGATATTTAAATGTCACTTTACTCTCTAAAGATGAAAGCAACGCTTATGCTGTGTCACATTCCTGATAATGACACCTGAATTTGTGTGTACCGTGTAACTCTAGAACAGATAGCAGTAACCAAAAGATCAGAAGAACACCAGTAGGAGGGTTGTTAACAACTGTGAAAGATCTCTTTTTTTTTTAATTATTATTATTTTATTTTAATGTTTTCTTTTCAGACAAGCTTGACCTGCAAGTTATTTTCCGTTTGAAATGTATAAAGCAAGAGCTCAGCCTGAGAGGCCCTCGAGGAGCACAGCGACTCCCAGGTTAGCTGTGCTCACAGGTCGAGGGAGGGAAAACGGTTAACCTCCCGAGTAGGCCTGTTTCCTCCTTGGTAAATCTTTTTTTTCCAAGTAATTGCTTTTTGTGCATTCATTTCAAGGTTTTTTGTTTGTTTTCTTTGTGGGATTTTTGTGTGTGTAGGGTTTTTTCTTTTTTTTTTTTTCTTTTTTTTCTTTATTTCTCTTTGCCAGTTTATTTTTGCTCAGGGCAATACTTTATATTTGGAGGAGAAGATTTGGTGGGTGAATCATATGGCAAAAACTGGAGGCCTATTTTCCGTTGGTAGAGCGATAGGGAAGCCCTTGCAGATAAAGACTGCAAATATTTATTTAAAATAGACTAGCATTTCTTGTGTTCAGGAAAGGTTTGTTATTGTGCTCTGCCTGGATTCATTTTGTCCCTGTTTGCAAGTTTCCACATTGGTGTTTCTTAGTCTGGACCAGCTCTTTGGTCTGGCAGGTCCCTTTTTTCTTTTTCTTTTCCTTTTTCTTCTTTTTCTTTTTTTTTTTTTTCTTTCTCTTTAAATCACTGGTAAGTGAATGCAACGTGGAGCCTTGATGAAATGAGCAAACATTGCACTGTGGATACATAAGTGTATTTGTCTTTGTTTTATGCACTATTAGAACTGAGGGCGCTGTATATAGAGTTTTGCTTTGGAGCAATATTTGCAAAACTTGAAAACTTCTGTATCTTGGTGTTTGGAATAAATAAATAGGTTTTTGTTGGTTTAAGTCTCAGTAAAGTCTTTGTTTCCATTCAGTAAAATGCTTCTGGACTTTGTGTCTTCACATAGCATTGAATTGTAGGTGTTGTAGTTTGACAGGAATATTCACATTAATTGCTCTTAAAGTGTCTAAAGTGATCTCCAGTTCTTATATAAATATTCCAATTATATTGCAAGAAAACAGTTAGCCTCTTGCTTGAGGGAAGCTTGAATATTTGATTCTGGTTACACCTAAAGAATTTCAGGCCCTAATTTTCCATTCCTGTTTCAATTAGCAGCCTGCAATGAGTGTCACTGTGACCATTTGGGAGTGTCTGGGGAAAGCGGGGCAGTGACTCCTCATTTCAATACTTTTCCTTCTAGGAAATAAGCCCAGGGACTAGGCAGCTGCTGTGGGGGGTGGCTGGGCTGTGGAGCCCCGCTGTGGTGGGCAGCGTGTGCCGGGGGCTGCCCTGGCAGACCCGTTCCCCCAGCTGTAGACACCAAGGATGGAGATGCAGCTCCCTGAGTGGGACACGAGTCCGGGGGAACTGCAGCAAGTGCTGCCTGCCGTAGGGTACCAGCCGAGCTGAGCGAAAACTCAATTCAGTCACTGTTTGCAGGCGAAAATTTGTGCTGCCCATTTAGCAGTGGACCAAGGGTTGAGTTTCAGGTAGATCTGGGAAGCTGAGTGCAGGGAGCAATGAGTAGATGCTGTGCAGGTCCAAGCTCATGTTCCCAATTCAGTTAGAATTGGATTTTTTAGATGAGATCTTCAGAATCTAACTTTGAAGGTTAAGCGAGGGGCACATTGGAGTAACTCACAGAAGTGTGTGCAGACACTATGCGTGTTCCTGTGAATGTGTGCTCCAATCTGAGCCTGTCTCGTGCACGTTCTACTCTGCTTTAAGACTCTTCTGCAGGGAGAAGATCTGTCGCGTCAGGAAGTGGTTGCTAAATCCTCTGTCAGGTGCCGTGTGGGTAACTTCACCCTGAAGTGCTAACAAATCTCCCTGGTGTAAGGATTTTAATATTGTTATATGCATGAAATATCAGCTCTGCAGATTGTAATGACATGTCATTTTGCAGCCCTTGGATCTCATTCTAACTTGGTCTGATGCTAAAGAGTATTTTGTCTATCAAAAATTCCACAACCTAGATAGTTGTGGAGTAACCTAAGTATAGTGAGTCTGTTTTTTCACTGAAATCTTAACTTTTGCATTTTTTTCAGAATTTCTTCACAAAATTATACCGAGCATTTCAATTTATGTCATGGGATTGCTGCATGTAAACTTAACCTACTATTTGCATTTTGTTCTAGCACTAGAGTTTCTAGCTGGGCTTGAATTGCCACTGATACCTTCCTTGTGCTGGAGGTTGATATTCATTATCCCACTGAAAAACTGGTCAGTTTTTGAAAGCAGGAAATTTTTGTTTTTTTCCTGTAGATTAAATGTTACAAATTAATGCATTTGTAATCTGTATTATTCTTAATTTTCCAGTGTCATTGCTAAGCACCTAGAATTACTATAATTATTTAGAAGAATTTGTAGTATCTCTGCAAAGCTGCCATCTCTTGTGAAGAGAAAAATACCTAAACCTCTCATCTGGTTAATACCTGCCGCACACAACAACAACAAAAGCCTGTGTTCAAATAGTTAATTAAAACCTGGGGACCCTTAAACCTAATGCAAAGTCTTCCAGGTGAGGAGATCAATGTCTTAGATAATAGGATCCTAGTCCTAGAGCCTAAAAAATTATTAGCTTCCCAGGAGCTGGGGTTCCTGATGTCCGTTTTGTATGGCATTTTTCCTGGGAATGTCATCCAGACACGTGGCCAGAGGTGGCTGAGTGGAACTTGCTTCTAAACACTTCCTACCAAGCTTTAAAGGATAGTGTGGGCCTCAGTTTCCTCTCGGTGATGGAAGGAAGTTTGGGTGTACTGGATGTCTAGGAAGGGAGGAGGAAATGGAGATGTGTGCACTTCACAGGTTGACACAGAATCCCAGAATGGCTGAGGCTG
>VWPW01003260.1:0-22626 GCA_013389825.1 Crypturellus undulatus | reverse complement strand
TTTTTTTTTTTTCCTGCCCAAATTGCTTATCGTAGCCAGGGTGCAAAAATGGGAGGTGTCTCCCCATGCATGTGACGTCTTTAACTTGCTGCGGTTGGGAGGATCTCCGAATATTTGAGAGATTCCGTGGTGTAATGGCAGCAAATCAATCATTTGCTTGAAATATTGAAGGAACAAACAAATCCTACAGAAGCTATGTATACGTATGTTTATATATTTATAATTATGCCCATGGGCCTAGTTCTCCTCTAGCACAAGGAAGACACCAGTCTCATCCAATTTCAGCAAAAAATTATCTTTGATTTAGAATAGTGTAAAGATGAGAATTATTTCCAGTTTGACACACAAGCCCTTCAAAAGCCAGTTTGATTTTCTACTGAAGAAAAAAAAAAACCTTTCAAACCAACCGTTCTGACTCAGATTAGGTCATTATTTTTGTTATCTCTCTCTTGCCTTTCATCACCTGTAACTGCAAAGTCCAGGAATGCTTGACTGAAGCAACCAAAATAAACAGGAAAAACTTGAAGGAGAATTTTACCTTGGTTAGTTTATCATCTGTTTTGTTTTCCTTAGTGAAGGCAAAAGTTAGATTAAAAACACGAGTGTACATGTGCATATCAGGAGATCAAACGTTTTAGAAGCCTTTCTTTCCCCCCTGAACTTCCTCGTAGATTTTAGGTACATGAGTGAGGACAAAAGAAATGAAAGAAAAATGAAGTAAATTAAAATTGCTTCTCCCATTCTTCATGTTTCATTTAAGAATAATTGGCATGAAATAAATTTAAAAATAAACCTTGCAAAAAGAAAAAGGATGAGAATTTAGAGATACTTGCGAGAAGAAAAGACAATAAAAGAGCAGGATAATTCTTTCTGTAAAAACTGTACTTTGGGCTTTCAGCAATATTTGCTTCTGAACCCAAACGCCACTGGACAGTCTGGTGGGGATAAAAGGCCCACAGAAAAATATATTTATTTTCATGCCTCTCCAGAAATTCCTCCATTCTGGCTGAGGACTCAAGTACCGGGCAAAGTCACTTAAAACTTGCATTAGGGCAAGCAACGCTTGGGCACGTCACAGATTACTCTGAAGAGGTGGTGAGCACGGGAGGAAAGCGGGATGATCAGAGTGACATTCTCTTCCAGAGAAACGCAGTAAAAATAAAAAACCGTAGGCCCGACCACCGTCCTGATGCTGCAGCGCTTCAGCATCCATGAATCAGCAGCAGAATGAACAGCCGCTTTTTCCAGGGGGCCGGGGCAGGCTGAAGGCCGGCGTGTGTCACGACAGCGCGAGCCAACAACCTTCCCGAGCTCCATTTGTCCGTGAGCGACAGCGTTTTGGACGGCAGACAGGAGCGCCTTGGTGCGGGCCGGGCGCCGCGCGCAGGAGCCGCCCGGGACACCTGAACCGGGTCCATTCATCGCGCCGTCCCCAGCGGGACGCGCCGGAGCTGCCAGCTCCGTGTTGGTAACGTGGCCGCTGCGGCGGGGAACTGGCTGCGCCTGCCAGGATTCATTCCTGAACTTCAGCGGCCACAAAAGAGCGTTTCTCCATCGTCTGCAGTTGATCCGGAGCCAGGTCCCAAAAGGACAGGCTTCCTTTTGTGCCATCTATACCAGGGTCTAAGGACAAACAGTGCTACAACTTTCTCTTCTTTTCTTTATTTTTTCTTTTTTTTTCTTTTTAAAACTAGATCACAGGAAGTATCTTTAAAAAGGACAGAAAAAAACCCAAAATGTCATAAATTATTTTCCTGGCTTTTGAGGCGGATACATTATTTATTAGCGTTACTAGCCCATGCTTTTAGAAAATAGTCACAGTCAGTGTGTTCTAAGCTGAGTATTTAACGTCCATAAAACGGTACTGCTTTGAGATTAAATGAGGTCTGAAATGAAAACAGAGAAGAAACGTATTTATGTAAAAAAAAATAAAATTTCCCGAGCTTCGGCTCACTGAGCACAGTACTTATTATCATCAGTTCATATTCAGGTCAGATTCCTCCTTCCTTTGAAAAACAGGTTGGGACCCTTTGAAGGCTTCACCCCTCGTCCCGTCGCGCGAGCCGGTCACGAGTTCCCTGAGGTTATTGGTCATTATGGTGTCCCTGCGTCCATGTCATGCATCGGAGATGCCGGGACGCTGCATCCGATGCTGCCCACGAGGCGTGGGATTGCGGCGAGGACGGGGCAGGTCTGCAGGGTTCATCCTTGCCCAACGCCACGTCTCGGTGTGGAGCCTTCCTCCNAAAACAGAGAAGAAACGTATTTATGTAAAAAAAAATAAAATTTCCCGAGCTTCGGCTCACTGAGCACAGTACTTATTATCATCAGTTCATATTCAGGTCAGATTCCTCCTTCCTTTGAAAAACAGGTTGGGACCCTTTGAAGGCTTCACCCCTCGTCCCCTCGCGCGAGCCGATCACGAGTTCCCTGAGGTTATTGGCCATTCTGGTGTCCCTCACGCTGCCCTGCATCCATGTCGTGCATCGGAGATGCCGGGACGCTGCATCCGATGCTGCCCACGAGGCATGGGATTGCGGTGAGGACGGGGCAGGTCTGCAGGGTTCATCCTTGCCCAACGCCACGTCTCGGTGTGGAGCCTTCCTCCTCCTCACCAGGGAGGCACCAAGGGCACCAGACAGGAGGAGGCCCTGTCCCGGAGAGCTGGGCCTGACGTCCCGGCCCTTCCTGTGCGCAGGGCAAGGCCTTCACGGGCGGGCGCCACATTCCTGCCGGCATGAGGACCTTCCTCCCCAGCCCGGCCTGACATTCCTGGGAAACAATGGCCCTTTTCAAGGAGCCTCGGAAATGTCGCAGGTGGAGGGAACCAACGGGGTGGTCATTCGATCCCACGCGTGAACAGCCTGCTAGCGGCCCGGGAGGCGACGGCCGCGGCTACCGCGGCCACGCTGAGTAGTGACGGGAAAGGCAACCTCATCCATGGCCCAACCTTGAGCCTGTTCAACAGCACGGCCAGCCTGGGTCTCCATCGTGAGGGCAACACCTGTTTTGAGGCAGACTTCTTTGGAAAAAATGAAGGATTTCCACCCATACATCATCTTATTCCTTTGCAAATGGTGAAATTATCATGCCATGAAGCTGCATCTGCTTTCCGACGCTGAGCTGCCTCAGCATATATTTTCCCTGGTTTTGTTTGTCTTTATAAGTTCTTTGATGGGCTTCACCACATTATAGAAACCANCGCGAGAGCAGCCTGCTAGCGGCCCGGGAGGCGACGGCAGCGGCTACCGCGGCCACGCTGAGTAGTGACGGGAAAGGCAACGTCATCCACGGCCCAACCTTGAGCCTGTTCAACAGCACGGCCAGCCTGGGTCTCCATTGTGAGGGCAAGACCTGTTTTGAGGCAGACTTCTTTGAAAAAAATGAAGGATTTCCACACACGCATCATTTTATTCCTACCATCCTAGATGTCTCTTCCTGCTCCTGGGCTTTCTCTGTGCACTATATATTGCACTCGCCATCAGTAAGACACTAAACTGCACTGATATTTGCAATAGCACATAAAATCTTGTGAAAAGTACCAAAACTTTGCAAGTTCCTTGATGGGCTTCACCACATTATAGAAACCAGTCTCGATTACCTACACACAGAGAGGTCAGTAGTCAGCACTGACCAGCGTCATGGCAATAGCTCTCTGGTTGAAGGTGGTGCAACAGAAAGTGAGATATTAGGTATATCTATTGGTTAAAACTGAGAGAAACCACTGGTCAACTTCTAGCAAGGCAACTGGACCCAAACCAGTAACGAGCTTGTTCAAAATCAGTATTTTATTCCTTTTCTTCATAGAAAACTGTGTGAGCTGAAGTTGAAATTCTCTGCTTTTCCCAGCAGAATTATTACTCTTATTGCATTAATAGACTAGCCAAAATGCATAATTTTGCCCGCACTGTCCGTACATTCCCTGGCTATGTCACTGCACAGCAGGCAGACATGCAGTCAGTGTAGGGAGCTGGAGGCATCGCGCACAGTATTTTGCAGATCCCGAGCGCTGATCAGCAGCACAGAGAGGTTCAGACTACCGTGGGGGAGATGTTCTGCAAATGGTAAAAATCTGCGAGATCCGGTTCAGCTGTTCTACAGATTTATGGGTATTCCCTGGAGAGTTCACTGCTGGATTTGGATTGACGGAGCTTCCTGAAAGGGGGCTGGCCGCGAGTGCAGGAGCACGAGGAGAAGCTGCCTCTGGAGCCAGGAGGGCACCAAGTCCCACGGACGGGGCTGGCGCTCCGCGGTGCTCCGGAGGGAGAGCAGGGGACTCAGCGGCGCGCACAGCTCCCGGCTCATGGAAACACCTGCACGGACGGGAGCGGGAGGCAACGCCTGCAACCACAATATTCATTTTCTCAGCTACAGAAGAGGGTTTAAAACTAAGATAGAGAGTAACACGAGGGGTTTTGGAATGGAGTGAATAGTTCTTTTGGCAGCCTTGGTCTGGAAACCCTCAGCCTCCTCACCTCACTGTCACAGCTCCCTTTTAGTTCCCGTTTTCTGCAGGATTCTCCCTCAGCGCCGAGGAGGAGGGCAGGAGGAGGCGTCCCTCGCTGTCTGGAGTATCATTAGTCCCATTCAGCTCTCTCTTTGCATGGGTGAAGCTGGGGTTTGCTCCCTTACTGGAACTGCCTCTCACCACACTGCTGTTTTAGTTGGCACCGTTATCCTTTCTGGTAGGACAAATGCAGGTCCAGAAACTGGAGAAACATAAATAGAAGGTTCACTGTAGTCTACCCTTTCCAGGGAAAATAAACACCATAGGATGTTAAACAAATAGGCTGATGGTATATCTCTCTGATTAGCAGCTAAAACCTAAATGGCTTCTCTTATAAGCAAGACTAACCAGAAATATTATGCAAAGCTTTTTTTGAAAGAAATACTCCCCTTATGCCTCTTTCTATTCCATTCCTTTTTTTTTTCTACAAGTTCCTACTACTTCCCGTATCTTCCTGTGATGCTTTATGTTTCTATAAAGTTTGTTAATTGGAGAATGAAGTTCTTCCAGCAGGATTTTAAAATGTAGCTTCCTGCAAGGAGATTTCTTTTCCTTTTGCTTTTCCTTTATCTTCCTTTAAAGAGTGATTTTTTTTTCCCTTAAAAGAAGGAAAAATGCCATGCGCCATTTAGTTTTAAACCGTGAAAAGGCTGTGTTCAAGCCCCAAGGCTTCATAGAAACTACAACTAGCAGAAGATAAATATCATAGAGATATCAGTAATAATTCTGGCACAGCGCACTGTACATTAGTGTTCTCGGGGAGGCACAAATGCCTCTCTGTTAGCAGCCGCTTGGGACATTGTCCTTCCCTGGGGTACCCAAACCAGCTATTCTCACTGTGGAGAGCAAACCACTAGAGATGGGCTAAATTGGGAGCACCCGTTACCTGTAAGGGGAACCAAAATAGCCGCGTGAGACAGCAGCCACGTGGAACACGAAGAAGCCAGGGCAGAGTCTGCTGCTGGGCCCCGCAATGTGCCCTCCTTCTGCCTCAGCCCTTCCCCTCTCTCCGAAGGGTAAATAGGGCCATTCATGCAGCAGAGACAGAGCGAGAATTTTGAAGGCTATAAAAATCCCCGGGTATGTAATGATACCTCCTACAGCGCTAACCACCATCCTAATGATGAAAAAGCTACACCCCTGCACGGCAAACTCACATCCTTTCTACTGTAAATTACTTTTTTATATTTCCACGAGGCTTAAAGACTCCCTTTTAATCTAGTTACCATTAGATTCCTGCCACCACGTTTAGACCTTAAACATATATAGGCATTTTTCAAGCACAGGACTAAAAGGTGCCACCGGTGCCTTGTACTTTAGTTGCCCTCTCCCTTCCTCTTTGGATGCTATTTAATGGGCTGCTCCAGGACCACTTTGGGTCAGGCTGCAGTGTCTCCCTGCGTGTGTGTGCAGGCAGCGCTAGGCTGACTGTGAGCAGTGCCAAAAATCTTAATAACACACCATGCAGCAGGAACGTCTGCTCTAAGATTATATCAGCCAAAGCCTGTTATCTGCCTCATGTGGGTTTGTCGGCGCTGGCCTAACATTTTGGCCACAATGAGCAGAAGGGCTCTGCTCACAAGATCAGCTCTTTTTTTTCTACAGAGATGCTTAAAGCTTAAAATAGCTGAGTACTTTTCCATTATTCTTCCTCCTTTTTCCTTCCTTTCCCCTTTGGTAGCCATGCAAGAAACCAAATCAGGTTAGGGATTAATTATGATCCTACTCGCAAATGTGGTGAGTGTTTTCAGGTCTTAAAAAAGTAGAATCTACATGATCTGTAGAAGAAAATACAGGATTGGAGGTTTTCTTGTTATTTCTTAGAAAGAATAACTGCTGTGATTCAGAAATTTTGTTTTTAGGGGGAGGAAGGTTAGGTAGAGGGCGGGAGAGGCATGAGGATGTAGAGTAGCCCTTTGAGTGGGCACTATAGAAGTGAAATGAAGCACTTGGGAGCGGGGAAGGGAGGGAAAGGGAAGGGAAATGGCTGCTTTGTGTGATGATCTCAGCATAAAACCAGCATAGATGTTATCTGGTAGGTATATAGGTTTGCTTTTAAAGCTAACTTTTCAAGAGGAGTGAGTATTTGGGCTCTGTTGACCGATTCTCGTCCAGGTTTGCATTAGTAACTAACAAGAGGATGCCCATCTTGGGGTCAGGCACTAGATACAAGGCCTTGCAAAAAAAGAACCCCACCCCCCAAAAACAAGATCAACAAAATGCAAAAGAAAAAGTTCTGGTCAGTCAGAGTTGTGCTGTAACCCAAGGAAGTCTGTTGGAGGAGGCAGTTAGCAATTACAGCCTGCCCAAACAATAGGCCAAGCACAAACACGCGGGACATAACTGATGCACAGAGCAGCTCACATCCGTTCCAAGCAGACAACACCAGACTAAAATCCTTTTATCCCTCTGCAGGAATGAAATGCTTAAATAATCTCCGAATCAACTTAAAATGTAAAACATTCTTAATTTATTACAAAAGCCCAAGGACATTCTGAGTGAACTTCATCCTTTGTCAACAGCAGGAACTGTCTCAAAATTAATTATGAGAGCCTCTCGTTTCCAAAAAGCTAGTGTAAAATTTAATTATGATGAAACTACAGGGAAACTTGCATGACTGTCCAAGAAAAAGGAGGATTTAGAATGCCTGATTGTACATGATTATAAAACATCAATGGGACCTCAAATTGCGATCAAACACTGAATTAGAAATACAAGCCTCATATCCACCATCCTGCTTTTAGAAAGCAAACAAGAAATCTTTTCTTAGAGCTAGAATATTTCCATGTTGAACAGTAAACAATAGCTCTGTAGTGCAAGGATTTATGATGCTCCAGTAAGATACTGTGGGTGGCAATTCTTTCTGATCTTCTCCTAAAAATGAAGCAATACCTCATTAGAATGTTCCAATATGGGCTTTCTGTGTAGTATATTGTTCCCTGAGATTTATACACTTATTATTCTTACCATGCAATTTCATCTGTTTCTTATTACATATGATGTGAATTTGACGACATCAGCTATAAATGAACAATTAACACTAGCTTTTAGCTAGTTAATATGACATTAATACCGTATTGCAAGGCTGTCGTAATGATATAATGGATTATATGCCTTCTAAAGGAAACACTGTATTGAGGAGTGGGAATACCGTCCAACTCTGGAAAATATCTTCTAAAGACCAGGAATGCAAAATAAAGCTGGATGTTTTCTTCTTACACACAAGTCCCATCTTGATTACACCAGATTTCAGTGCATGTCCTCTATATTAAGAAGAGTAAGGCCACTGGTTACCCGCGATGTATAGAAACAGGTCTGTAGAAAAAGCCTGAAAAACCTGCCCTGTCCTTGGGGCTCTTATTTTGGCTCAGGTCAAGGGGGTCAGGAGTCAGTACAAGATGTTATATTCACTGCCGGCTAATTGCCAACTGGGAGAGAGGCAGAAAACTGAACATCCTGGTGCTATCAAAGCAAACGAAAACTGAAACATTGCACATCCTTCAGGTAATAGGAAATGGAGAGGCTTTAGCATAACACATTTCAAAAAGATCACACCATCATTCTAACCTAATGACCACATTTATAATCGCTGTCACTCGTTAAAGCCGAGGTTATTGTACTGAAACTTGCTGTCAGAGGAATTAGTGCTGCAGGCACAAGTAATGACCATATCCATTTTAATGAAGCACCTTAAGACTGAAGTAGTTGATTGTTCCCGGCAACAACTTATCTCAAATTTTGAAGGAGATATAGAAAAACACAAACCACCTTAGCATCTCAAACACTCACAGAAATCTCCACACTTTTAGATATATAAACAGCAATAAAGCTGAAACAAATTAGTGCTATCAGCATTAATGCTAGAGGCTATTTAAGCAACAAGAGCTTAGACTGAAACAACATTTCACGTACGTAAGTATTAGTTCAGACTTTAATACGTGATGAGAACCATAATTTCTTGACTAGCTGCCAGGAGAGTATCAGCCTCTGTAACCATGTTTCTCTACATGGGCAATTTGTTTTACCCTGGGAATTGTGAAATCAAGCAGCACGTGTATCTACCATGCAACATTATCAAAACAAACACGGTATGTGATCTATCAGGGTGCTAGACTGAATACCAAGGTTTTATTGCTGTTTTTCCCAGGGCTGCGTTCTCGGCAGCCTCGTGATGCTCCAGCACTGGACACGGACATGGCATGGAAAAGGAAAAAAATCCCAGGGTTTGTGTAAAATAAAATAATTTCTACTACAATACTTCTTACATAGACTGTATCCAAGGTTAACACAATATTTTATGCTAAACTGATGAAATATTCAGAAGCTCAAGGTACTGAACATGAAAAATTATGAATTCGAAACCCGAGTTATCTCTGGTTTCCGAATGGCTAAAAATTAAACCATTTCCTAGCTTCCCAACTGCATATTTGACACAGTTGAGGCACTGTAATTCAGAAGTTTGGCCAATCTGTCTTGTCCAAGATAAAACAGCTAGGCTGAATCAGAAGTAGGAATAGAAGCAGTACCCCAATGCCCCTTTATTGCTATTTTCTGGTGATATTCTTTTGACTATTCTACGTTAGTCTCCATAGAGGGTCCTGTAAGCATCCATCTACAATACTGGATGCTTCCCTGACCTCGGGAACCATGGGGATTGTTGACTTGAACTCTTTGCAGTCTGAAATCAGGCAGCAAATGCCCTGCAGCAGGTTGTACCTGCATGAGGACTGCAGCAGCCCCGGCAGCCCAGGGCTCTCTCCCTTTCCCCTCACTCGTAGCTACACGGCAGCCTCTCCAGCCAAGACAGGAAGCCAAAATCTGCTTTTCTCCATGAGAAGCAGGATTTTCCCCCGGTCTCCTCTAGTCTTGCAAAGCCCATTCAAAATCCTCCCGATATTTCACCTCCATGGAGCCAGATGATCTGGGAAATGAAATAAGCGTCTCTAGACCCTGTTCTCCAAGCTTGCAAGGGAAAACAGAGCCAACCAAACACTGATTTTGCAGCATTAGTTCACGATGTATCCCATTCCGTAGGGAATTCCCTTGAGGGAGCACTCTGTGGGCAGCCAAATTCTAGGAAATCTTAGACTCTTTTTCCTCTATAAAATTCCCAGCCGGGCTTTGAGGGGATCCTGTGATAACACTGCAGCCAAGCTCGAACACTGAGTCCTGGTAGTGGGGGGACAGGAGTGTAAATTAGCATAGATAGGATCGAAAAACTCCTTTTAAAGCACATTTTTAAGTATCATGGGCCCCACCGTCACCCCCTCCGCAACTTAGTTAGCTTTATGAAAGCCATGGGCCTGAACCAAAGAAAGCACAGATTTTGCTAGGCAGATAGTGTACAAATGTACCTCTTTCTCTCAATCTGTAAGTCATATCTGCAGCCAAAGATGGACCAAAACCCCATGCAGATGTGGTAGGACACGAGGCCGGCCCTGCTGTCCAAAGCATTTAGAGCAACCTCCTGTGGGTGAGTACTGCTCAACTCTCCCAAGGCCTCAATTTCACATCAATATAACCAGAAAGCAGGAAATCACACCACAATCCTCTAATTCTCGTAATTTTGCTAAATAAATCCTCAGATCTCTTGAATGCAGAAGTAAAATCAGAGCGACCCCCAAAGCTTCTCCAAACAAGATGCAGGATGAAAAGGGCTTAGTCCTCGCGCTGTTGTCACTGTGACGGTCCCAGGGCTCCTCGGCAGCGCCCGCATGGGGTTCACGTGCGTATTTAGCCCGCGCCCATACAGGTGGGTGCTGAATAAACACTCCTGCAGCGCGGGAGCACGAGACTGCAGCGGCTGCAGAAGGAAGCACGAGGTTAGTGGCAGACTTCAAGGATGCCAGACAATAAAACATTTGTGCCTTTTGCTGCAGACAGTCTGGCTGGCAGTTTCAGCAGCTCTAATTTATTGTGAATAAATAATTTCCTGGAATCTCAGAGGAATCGTTTTAATGCTCTGAAAAAAAAAAAGATCTGGCTCACCACTACGGTTGTTTTCTGTTGTTTTGAACCAAAAACATGTAAAATGAAAGAATAACACCCCCCACCATGCTTTAAAGATAGTATTTTGCAAATGTCAAATCTTCTTGGTTTCACATGTTTTTACACATAAATACATTTATGTGTGTTTTGTCTTTATTTGTCAAGCATGCCAAATACCATCTGCCTGCAGTTGCCTTTTTTGTGTGTTATTTCTCAGTGCCAGGCAGAGAGACTGCCCAGGTTAAAGAACTCCCAGCTTTCTGCAGAGTATATTTAGACACTGTTTGTGTTTCTACCCCCTCTATAAATTGATTATAACTTGTAGCACAGCAGTGATCAGACCATTTTCAAAGGCAGCGCATTCTGGAAGCAGAAACAGCAAATCAGAAAGGCAGTGTAAAAACCAACCTCAAAATACGTTAGAAGCCAACTGTAAAAATATAGATGGAGTCAATTAGTTGATTCAGTTTTGCTGCTGTCAGCAAAAAAATAATAATAAAAAAAAAGAGCAGCTTTAGTTTCCACAGTTGCTGAGTACATTTTTTCCATGAGGCACCTCGCAGTTCCTGCCACTGGACCAGTTTATGGGCTCTTACAGCCTTCCTTATTCTTGTAACCTGGATGTATTCAGGAGAAAACTGAGCAGGAACCAGAAGCAATGAAAGGAATAAACTTTTACTGCTAATAGCATCAGTTACATATCTATAGCCTCATGGATACTGACCCAGGGGCAGTACTCGGCTCTCTGGAGCATCCCAGCCACAAGCAGTCACAATATTTGGAATCCCTTTTGGGCTGTCTTCTCTCAAGTTATTGAATACTCTGCGAATTCAAGGAGACAAGATGACGAAATTTGCTTAGTGAATATGTATTGAAGGCTCTGCATGTTCCGCCTCAGCTCTGCTCGTGGTTGCTCCAGCCTGCAGCGTCTTCCCTACGCTCTCCTTGCTGCATTCCCGGGAATACTCTTCCTCTCTTGCCATTTGCTACAGAACTCGGTAACTCCAAGCGCAGGTTTCACTCCAGCCGTCCCAGGGGGACTTTAAGAGGCAGCACGTGCACTGCGAACGCCATGTGGGTTCCACGTTTCCTCATTTCAGTGTAGCACAGGATTAACGCGCTTTAACGTGGAATGCGGATTGGCAGTTCCAAATACTCCCAGCTGTGGCTTTCCAGGAGTTCTGTTTTTCTGTCGCTTTCAGCATCACTCGGTGGCTGGTGCAGTGCCACCCGGCAGCGCTCAGTAGTTTCCACCTGTGAGAATAAACAGCTTTATGGACACAGCAAAGTACATCTTTATTATACGTGGTATCTAATCTAAATTCAAATTACGTTGAAAACATGCATTAGTGCCACTCTTCATAAGCCAAATATTCATCCTGATGAGCAACATCCTTCACAGATGAAAGATTCATGTTAATGTTGTAGAATCTGAACCATTTCTAGGTAATGAAACACTCATGTTCAGATGCAGTTTTTGAACCTTATCTGTCACAGATGGTTTGTTATCCTGGATTTTTCCAAAATTTCATCCTAAATTACTTTGTCAATTTATTGGTTAACTTTTATATATTTTAAATTCTTGCATGATACTATAAATGTAATATAAGTTGTACAGATAGATCAAATAGGAGCAGGCAAACCTTTGCCCTGATAAATTCATATATCTTATAATGCAGTACACAGGCTCTGTGCTGCTTCATTTCTAGACACTTTGCAGTTAATAAGCAAATTATTTATACAATTAACTTGCTATTAAATGCTATTTGTACAAGCTTGTAAGACACTTGCATTTCTTTCAAATTTCACACACACACACACTCTCAGAGCTTATGCTTGAGTTCAGTTCCCTGTTGCCATCTTCTGTTGCACACTACTCATTTTTCTGACTTTTTCACCCCAAAATTCATGCATGGCCTTTTCATCACCCCTGCAGAACCATAGCAGATCTTCTGTTTCAGAGATGAGTCTGTCAAAATATTTGCTTTTTTGATATTTTTTTTCTCTCAGAAACATGAGCATCCCTGTTTGTTTGCATTTAATGTTTCAAATTTGTACAGGGTCTTCAGGACAGTGAATTGTTCAGCCATGGAACAATAACACAATAAAAGTTGTTAAAAAAAGAAAAAAACTAATTTTGCTGGGTAAGACCTCCACAGATGAAAGACATCAAAGTGTCTTTGGGCAACAAACCCACTTTTGAACCTGAAAAAGATCCTCGCCGGAAAGGTCACAGATTAAACGCACCCTCTTGATTGCCAAAATCAACATTCCTTCTTTCCCCCCACCCTGATGCTGCGAGAAGAGCTTCTATTATGGCTCTTCACCAAGGCATTTATTGCAATAGTAGCAATTGGTTTATTTTAAGAAAACACTTCTAGAAACTGGATCTTGGAAAAAATCAACTCCAAGACTCACCAATTGCTTATTTGAAAAAATGATTAAAATTAGCCTGAATTCAGGAATTAAGTCCATTTTCCAGTCCAGAGTTTTCCTTTCCTTCACTTAACTGCTGTGAACTGTATTCTTTTCTTCTTTATTCTGTACAAAATACAGTGTAAAGCATATGTAAGTCTATGGATTCTCTGTTTGATATGGGTGATTTGCCCAAGGCAGTGTCTCTTTACAAGTCCATTTGCACTGCAGTGCCTAACTGTACTTTTACCAAATGTTATGAAAGCCTGAAGTGTTCAGGATATGTTAATATGAAAAGATTTACACTGGAAAAGGTGAATGACAGCCCTGAGAAGGAGCAAGGGTTAAATTCTTGAGATCTTTGACTCTGTCTTTGAAGTTAAGCTCTTGCCTTACCAAGACTGGATCTGTGCAGAGGGTGGGTGGGCCAAGAAGCAGAGAGATATCAGAAAAGTAGATTTAGATCTGCATTGACTCAGATCCAGGTTTCAACACACACAAAATATTTTTTATACCATTACCATTTATTAGTTTCAATATTTTCCCTGAAATGAGAAATAATGATGTAGGTACATAGGTAGGTTTCGTAGTCCTGTCAAGATATGATACTGTCTTAAATCATAAGGATCTGTGGAATCAGTTTTTCAAGGAGAAGATAAAGCAGGTGCCTCTCTAAACTTACAAATACACAGCAGAATCAAAGGGCTGGAAGTGAAGAGCTAGATTATTTCAGGCGAGAAACATGTCCTTCATTTTAATCACAGGATAATTAAAGCATGGAACAATCTAGGAAGGAAGCTAATTTGGAAGCTAAATTTCAGCACTGGAAGTTTAAAAAAAAAAAACACAACTTTTTTTTTTCTATTAAAGAATACATTAATTCAAGGAGCCCTTATGGCAATGCAGACTAGCTAAATGAAAAACTCAGTTTCTCAGTTAATTGAGGAGGTGAAGTGCCTATAACTGGCATTAGGGAAGTCTTTGGCAGATCTGTAAACTGAACTCCCAGCAACCTAATTTTCTGTTCAATGCCTTACCTAGAGATTCTCTGTACTTTTCCCAAAATGCACAGAAAGCCTCCCCTTGCAAAAACTAAAGTTTGCTGGCTAATATCACAAGTATGAAAAGTATAAGCCAGCTAGCAGATCAGAACAGTCACGTTGTCTGCTTAATTTAATACTGAAACCCATAGTACTGGCACTTCCACTGGAGCCCGTGCCTAGGTTCTGAGCGTGCCACTTGTGTCTAAGAGCATGGGCACCGGTCCCACAGGAACAGAAACTGGGATCATGGTAAGATCTGGGCCCGACTGGATTTCCCTGCAATGACGTACAGAGCTGACGGAGATATTTCTGCAACTGGAAATTACAACCCACAGGAATTAGAGGCTTTTAAAAACCCTGGTGAGAAGCAACATTTCTGAAGAACAATAGACTACAACATTTTTTTCCTGTACTGCTTTGGATGATTAGGTTAATAAGTCATTTTGTTTGTCATTCACGTATATAATATGCACATTGCTTTATCATGTCCAGCGCAGGGCCACGAGGATGATCAGGGGCCTGGAACATCTGCCCTATGAGGAGAGGCTGAGGGAGCTGGGCTTGTTCAGCCTGGAGAAGAGAAGGCTGAGAGGGGACCTCATCTGTGTCTATAAGTGCCTCAAGGGAGGCANGCCTAGGTTCTGAGCGTGCCACTTGTGTCTAAGAGCATGGGCACCGGTCCCACAGGAACAGAAACTGGGATCATGGTAAGATCTGGGCCCGACTGGATTTCCCTGCAATGACGTACAGAGCTGACGGAGATATTTCTGCAACTGGAAATTACAACCCACAGGAATTAGAGGCTTTTAAAAACCCTGGTGAGAAGCAACATTTCTGAAGAACAATAGACTACAACATTTTTTTCCTGTACTGCTTTGGATGATTAGGTTAATAAGTCATTTTGTTTGTCATTCACGTATATAATGTGCACATTGCTTTATCATTAACTTTTAATTCAATAAATGGATAAAACTCCCCTTCCTCCAGAAAATAAAATTAATTACAGTCANCTCTGGAGATCTTCAAGACCCGCTTGGATGCAGCCCTGTGCCACGTGCTCTAGGTGGCCCTGCGTGTGCAGGGGGGTTGGACTAGATGACCTCTAGAGGTCCCTTCCAACCTTAGGCATTCTAGGATTCTATGATTCTATGATCATTAACTTTTAAATCAATAAATGGATAAAAATCCCCTTTCTCCAGAAAATAAACTTAATTATAGTTGACTCCAATTAGTAGTACATACCCAGCTCCAATGAAGAAATGTGCTGAAAGCAGATACCTGTTGAACTATGAATGTGTATTTCCACTCTTTATGGAAATAAACATATTTCTGTTTTGTTACGCGTGGAAAAAAAAAGCTTGTTCCTTCTCCTCCCCTCTACCACTTCCACTTGCTAATCTAGCCACTGAGCAGAGCCTCGTCACAAGATGTCTGTATAAACCAAAAAAATCTTCATTAGCATCTGGCATGCAGTTACATCGTGGTTTCAGCTACATTGAGCACACTTGAAAAGTGATGTTCTGTCTCCCTGTATTTCATAATAGATCACAAGTGCCCACCTCACGTTATGGATTGCCTCTACTGCCATTCCCTAGCAAGGTGGTCTACAGTTGCATGCCAACAAATTTTAGGCCACATTCCCTTTGCTTCTGCACTATAAGAAGGTATGATATGCTGCCTGGCTGGTGTTTAGATATTCCAATTTTGTTGGAAAGCAGTTAGAAACCCCTGGAGTTCATTTAGACACTACTGTTCACTTGAGGTCTGGCCAAAATGGCTCAGCAGGTTGTGTGCACGTTACCTTTCGTTGGTGGTGCGGTGGTTCCAACACTTCATTTCCAACAGCTTCTGGATGCTTTCAGAGCTGATACAGATACCAAACTGCAGTCTCTCATGGATACATTTTTTTAAGGGTTTAAATCCAAAGATTTTCTTTGCGGAAGTTCATTACATTTGTTACAAACAGAAACACTGTGTTCTGGAAGGCTAATCCCACGAACTACCCTTTCAAACCACAGCTGGCATTCTCATTTCATCGTGTCTACTAGAACGGAATACTTTGTCAACCACAAAAAAAAGTGAAAAACAAGAGACAGGGATCAGCAGACAAGCAGATAATAAAATTGTGAAATTCTGCATTCACAGCGAGCATAGTAAATTCAGACTGTAAAAGCTCCCCTATGCTAACACAGCTTCGTGCAAATGACCTGCAGGCCCTGCAAAATTCACTCATGCTGGAGCCGGGTCAGGAAGAGTGCTAGAAGTAACCCAGCACATGGCACGTGGGCCCTTCAACTGGGGTGACCTGCCTGCAATTGCCAATTTACAGACGTAATCTCAGGCGGTCAGGGGTTTTGTACGCATGTGGATAACAAGGTATGAATATTTGGGCTGTGAATGCGCTCTCCTTCCTGCCACAAAATGACACAGAAAATACATTTCAGACATACCTTGGCAATTGGAAATAGAAATGCTGCATGCCAAATACCTAAGTAATTGCCAGACTAGTGCCTTATTGAGCACTGGTCTTCCCTACTGCAAGCGCTTCCTAAATTGGCAGAATTAGTCTGACTCTCCCCAGGCTGAACCTGGGCTTCAAGCTCCGCTCTGCTGAGCCTGTTAGTGATATATTAGGCTAAATATATTAATAAGAAAATGGCTTTACCTTAAGGCGAGGACCTTGGTTTTAGTATCATACTTTTCTGTATCATACTTTTGCAGTATGATTGCAGTACGGCAGTACGATGAGAAATTAAAGTTCATAGTCTATTCAAGCACAAGATAAAAGGAGCAGCTAACAAAATAAGGAGGCAATAGGATCGGACGAAATAAAGCAGCAGTTCACCAAATGCATAGCTAAAGGGTGCAGCTCATTGCCCCAGCATGCTGTGGACGCTGGAAATCACACACTAATCAGTGGAGATGAATGCCACAAATTTATACTATTGCTGTTCGTGTTAGAAGCAGTCACACTCATCCAGCAAATTAGCTTTAAAAACCAAGAGGTTCCTTCGCTCCACACTGAAGGAAGAGAAACAAACCTCTTTTGGAATATATGTTTGCCCAAAAGTATTTTGATGATAAACAGTGAAGTGGCACTAGCAGAAAAACATAACTTAGAGGCAGATGAGCTTTAGAGATAAAAGGTGCCCCGGGGAGGAGTAAAGATACCATAGGTCTCACTCCTTTCCCCTTTGATTAAGGAGTACAAAGAAAACCAAGTCATATCAGAGAGGTTTTTGCCATACAGCTGCTGGCTTAGAACAAGAGCCACCACATCCCTCTCCTATAACTAGCCCAGGCTCTTATACTGGTGTTTTGGTTTCCATTTTCTGTCCTCCCTGTTTGCCAGCTCGAGTCACTCTGGCATAAGACCTTGAGGAATTAGGCCCTTCAGCTGCCTGGCAAATAGGTCAGTGTTTCCTCAATCCCAAGGAACACGTTTGGGGAGCAGTAGGCAGAAATGGAATTACTGCTTGTGCAGGACCCCCTTGTCTTCTCGTGAATGAAAGGACCACTCCACGGCTCTGCCCCTGCCTCCTGGTCGGTCCACGCAGGGATCAGAGGGCTCAGTCTTGGTTTCAGTAGCAAAGGGCACGGAAGGGAGCAGGGGGCAGCAAGCGACAGGTTAGCTCTGCCTCTGCACAGTGGCAGCCAGGAGGGCTCCGCCAGGCTGCGTGTTACGGCCGGCAGCTGCCGACCTGCGCAGCCAGGGAATCACTCCTCCTCTCCCTGGTATTTCTGGATACCGCTTCCCACCCCGCCTGCTTAATACCGTGCCAGCCCTACAAGGCAGCCTTGTTCCTCTCCCGAGTTGCTGCACTTCGGGGCTTGTAAGCTTTTTTTGGAGCGTGCCTGGATTAAGGACACCGTATAAATGCTCCGTTTCATTGCAGGAGGCCATCCCACCGCTGCACTACCCATGATGGGCAGGGGGGTTGGAAGAAAATTCTCTCTAGCCAGGAGTCTTCTGCCCTTTCTGTCCCTCTCCATCAACAGCCCTGATCTCACCTTTCAGCACTGATGTCTCGTAAACTAAATAAATCAATAAAAGATTAGTCCAGACAACTCCTTTAGCTATTCTCTTTTTCTTCTCTTCTTTCATCTAGTTAATAGTTCAGTTCTACATTCCACTAGGAGGAAAATAAAAAGATACCTTTAACTTTGGGAAGTTAGAACACTGGACTAGCATGCTTTGCCTCCCATTAAAGGCATTCATTACATTGTAGGACTGAATTTTACACCCTGTGTACATTTGTTCACAAAATAATGAATATAATGGCTTAAGTGCAGGAAGCCCTTTAATACTAAGGGAGTCTCTAATAATTTCACCGTTTTACTTATTGCCTTCTGATTGTGTTTTTTAATAATATTTATAAGTTATCTAGGAACAAAACATCAATTGTTTTGCTTTTAAATTACTAAGAAGCCATATTCAGGGGAAATATAATATTGATTAACAGTGTTTTGTTTTCCAAATGAAATCTGAGCTCATAAAAATTGTGGTTCATACTGTCTCATAGAGTGATTCTTCCACTACGGACTGCTGCTCTAATGTAGCTCTTNGATTAACAGTGTTTTGTTTTCCAAATGAAATCTGAGCTCATAAAAATTGTGGTTCATACTGTCTCAGGGTGATTCCTCCACTATGGACTGTTGCTCTAAAGTAGCTCTTTTAATGTAAGAGTAACTTCTGTGAATAATCACCTTCTCCCAGTCAGTCTGGAGGCCCAAAGCCTCAGAGAAGATGAGGGCAAAATGTCACATTTCTTCCCACTGAAAAGCAGATTTGAATAAAAAGCAATAAATAATGCAAAGCACATACACAGTATATGGAGCTGATGGTGACCAAAAAGACATTGTTTTTGAAGGCAGGGTTTTCTAAATATTTGCAATTAACTTGCTTCAATCATACAATGATTTAAGAGAAACTTTTAAAAGAAAGCACCATTTTTTTCCTTGGCAGCCCAGTTCGGATGTATGAATCCGTCACATGGGACAACAATTAGCGAACAGAGTCACCATTATCCTTTGCAACCATTTCCAAACAAATGGAGAAGGAAGGCTGCCGAGCCATATGGTACATATATTATAAGGTAACCTGTTCCATTCTGGAGACTTGCTCTTGCTGCTTTTGACACAGCTACAGGAAATAAAAAGCTCCAGGAATGCGGAGCGGGAAGGCATATTCCCGGCAGGCTTTGCAAGCCCAGAACCTGGAATCCTTGAGTGGAAACAGACTTTGCAAAGCAGCCTCCCCGGCAGCCGAGAGGGGCTGCTCAGAGCAACTGCAACTCTGCCCACGGCTTGGGGGAAGGAGAAGGGGAAGAGGAGGAGGAAGGAGAAGGGAGAAATCATGTCCAATTTGCCTTTCAATCTGTATGTGCTTAAGAAATCAGCAAAAAACCTTTCAACTCTGATCATAAATACAACTTTCCACCAACAAAAACAATCTCAATTTAATTTTGATTAATAAAAAATATATTTCCATAAAACAGGAATTAATAGCTTTCCATAAAGTAGCCTGTACATGACATTATGTTATTGGGTCATTTGTCATTTATATATATTGATCATACCATCAAGCTTTCCAAAAATGACCGCAGTGCCAAAGATCAGGTTCTTTACATGGTCACAGCAAAGAATTCAGGCTTGCAAAAATGGAGATACTTTGCTGACTTATTTAAACACCTAAGCAAGTATTTCCACCTAGTCCAGCTGGTTCTACAGGCTAAATGAAAATGATTTGTCATGGCTGTTGTACACCAAAAGCCCATTCCCTAGGGAAATGAGCCTGGAGTATGTCAAGACAGACAAAAAATGGGAAGTTCAGCTACCCAAGGGCGGAGGAGGACATTGGGGAGCTTTCCTTGGGAAAGCCATAAAAGAAATGACTTTAGAAAGAACTTTATACAAACAAAAATCATTTCCCCCTTCTGCATTGCCAAGGGAAAAGTGGGAAGGAGCCCACTGCTAAGCTCCATGGGAAGGAGAAGAGCTAAGACAGTAAAGAGGAGGCAAATGAAGTAGTAATGAGAAATGCTAAGGAATAGAAAAGGAAATGGAAGGAAAATTGGGCATACAGGCAAAAGCGAATTCTGTTGTGTGCAGCTACCTGGAGGTAAAAATAGGAGAACGAGGTGGGAAGTAGGTGGAAAGTAAATTAATGGGTTCAAGATGGTGAAAAGGTAAAGAATCTAGAATAGAAGATTATGGCGATGATTTTGGCAGCAGAATCTTAAGTAGGCTAGAATGGGGAAGAACGCAGCCAGGAGGAAGGCAAGAGTTGTCAGGGAGATGACAAGGATGAAGTAACAGCACAGAAAAATTAAAGGGAGTAAGTCTGCAAAAACCCTTAACACTGGCCAGATTCGAGTCCAGTTTCCTGGAACGGATCCTTTGGCTTCTGTGGCTAATGTGGATCTATGTCAGGGCAAAGGACATTACTCTTTAGTAACGCTTAGATTTATGGTGTTTTTTTTTTCTTTTTTTTTTATAAAATAAAGAATCCCTTTTTGGCTGTGCTTCTACATTTTGTGAAAATGGCAGCAAAGACCTGGAAAAGTGTGTATTTTTTCAGTTAGTGGAAAAATCTCCAGTAGGACAGATGTGTACAAGTTTACTGCTTGTTCAAAGGAATGAAGCGTCACCTGCTTTACAACAAAATCTCAGACTGCGAAAAGGTGAAGTTTCTCTTGCTTGAAGCCAAGGAATGCTAGTGATAACTAGCATTTTATTTTTGCATCCATACTCAGAGTTAGTAGGTCAGAACAGCTACTGCTGTTGCTCATATTTCTTCTCTTATTTTAGCCACTGTGGTTCTAGAGGTGCCAAATCAGCTTTTCTGGCTAAAAAAATCTAAGCCTGCAAGAAGCAGAAGCTATAAAACCTTACAGCTAATGATGGGTGTCTTGGGTCTGATCCTACAAACACACATGTAGGTAATTTCACTTACGCAGTGAATCCCACTTACTTTTCTGGGATTTTTTCGGTTAGTAAAACGCCTCCTATACATAGGGCTTCACAAGCCTGGACCCATTCCTCGCTTTTTCTGCCACGTGTTGGCAACGCTTTGCTCTGGGAGACGCTTTAAAAAGATCATAGACAGGAACTTGAAGCTAAGGGGGAGGAATTAACAAAGATGCAAAGCACAACTAGGTCCAAAGGTCCAAGGTAACCATTGGGACGGCAAGGCTGCTCTATAACTAAATTGGTGACTCCTGCAGGAGATCCATGATGGACGGAGAGCCCTTTTCAAGGTTCGCTCAGCCCTTTCCCTCCTCCTCCTCGCGTATGAATAGGCCTATTCACGTCAAAGGAGCTTTTGTGCTCTGCAGAGCCGTCAGTCTGTCTGTCTGAGCGGCCGCCCGCCGCTCCAGGTAGCAAATGTGCGCAGGAGCGCTCAGGCCGGGCTTAGCCAGCCTGCAGCGCTGCTCTGGAGGGCTTGGGCACAAAATAAAGCGATTCAGTCCTGACCGCTGCAGAATTACGAGAGTAAAAAACAGCATGAGCAGTCATGGCACGTAGCTAGATAATTTTAACACATAAAAAAAAAAAAAGGAGCCTCAAAAACAGAGGAGGATTGATCTTCCCTTGCCTAAGCCAAGGTTCAGCAGGAGCAGTGGAGCTGGAAAAAGGTTCACAATTTCTAATGGTTAATGTCAAGAAAGAAAATCAATGCAAGGAAGCCTGTCATTAAAGATTCAATGGGATCTCCAGGAACTCAAAATACCCTCTGTAAAACTAAGTGCTCCCCCTCAGATATAGTATAAAGATCTGACGCCTGCCTCCATATTTACTTAAATTCCACAATCTCTTTAGCGCTTATGAACAGAATTTGATGAAATTTAGTCTCTGAAAAATCACGTCAAAAGTTAACACAAGTAACTCCTGCAGCGGAACCAAGGGCATCGGCAGCTGGAACTTTACATCATTTACTCATTTAATGACTTGTTCCTCATACGCTGCTGCTGTTTCCCATCTAGTCACATTTCTTAAAAGAAAGCACCATCCACAAATAAACTGCCTCTTCTCTAATAAACTGCCTCTTCTCTGTCCATCGTTGCCTCAATTCACGCTGTCCCCGTTTGTTCCCGTCACTTTTGGCAGCCTCTCCCTGATGTTTGTCATTTCCCCAAGGCCAGCCAGGGGGTTGGAGCTTTGTTTCCTTTGCTCCTCCCAAATCTTGGGAGTTTTCCATGAGGCCAGGCCCTTTCTAACATACCTGCCACAAAAGCTAGTAACTAGAGAATAAGAGGTAGAGAAAGCTAAAGAATAATTTAAAAAAATATATATATAGCATGGTCAATACTAACTTAACAATTCAATTTATATGTTGAAATAACCTTTTTTTTCTCCTAACCTTTTTGTCTATTAGCCTGTGGTTTCCTTTCTGCCTGTATTTCCTAATATACTGCCAGCCTTACCAGAGAAAAACATTAAAAGCACATTTTGAAATTACTTCATTTCTCAAGCTATTCCTTTACCCAGGAATATTTTCCCCTAATATATGATCGTCCTGTAAGGAAAAGCATTAAAGTCCCATGAAGCAGAAGAATTGATATCTTCATGGAAATAGCAAACATATGAAAAAAGACACATAGTTTCTTACTAGATCTTAGCTTGATGGTCACTCATACAACTATGTACAGAAAGAGATGTTCCAGTGAAAAA
>VWPW01003259.1:0-168736 GCA_013389825.1 Crypturellus undulatus | reverse complement strand
ACTCATCTAACCCATGCTTCCTGAGCTCAACAAACAGGATATTTAGTTAATATTTACACTATTGGAGGGAGCTCAGCTGTGCACAGCTCAGTGCTGACAAACCTTTTGAAGGTCAGGAGGAAAACATCAACTCAGAGATGTTGCTCACTTTGTGAGCCTCATGGAGACCTTGGGACATGAATTCTCACTAGCAGGCACTGTAAAACAGTGCACTAGCAACCTAACCTCCTGCCACCTTGGGTAGCAAAATGGCTCTTTGGAGGCTATAGCTGCAGGCCTTTGCCCTAGAAGCTCCTAGTAGGTTAACCACACCTGTTTTTCCTTTTCTTCCTTGTTCCAAAGGGTGTCCATGTCATGCTACATCAGTTCTGATACAGGAACGAATAACATTAAGTAAATGAATAGTTCCTTTGTAAATAGCTGTTAGAACATTTGTTGCTATAGTTAAGTGAAGTCTAAAGCAGTTGCTGTGAGCTTACCCCATCACTATTGTGCTTAGGGTTGAGGCTTAATTCAAATTTAACTGCTAGGACCGGATATGCAGGCTAGTTGCACTTCTGTGTAAGCTTAGTTTTTAAAATCCAGTGAACTGAGCCATAGTGAGACTGATCTTTTTCTTGGCAAGATTAAAAGATAAGCAAAACTCTTTCCAAAAATTAGCTACAGTTATCAATCATGTAGATTTGGCACATATAATGTAGTTTGGGTTTCTTCTAATGAAGTAATTTCTTATTCTAAGTGGATCTGTTTTTGTTGTTGTTGTTGTTGTTAAAATACACAATCACTATGTGGTTTATTTATTGTATTTTGGTTTCACTATAAACATCTCTGCCAAAATGTTTAGTGGGGCTGCTGTTCTGGACTCACTGCAAGGACTTCCAAAACTACATCTGAAGTGTAGTTTCTTTTCTATACAAAAGATGGATGTTGATTGTGATATTAAGTGGTTTTAATGTAACAGTTGATGCAAGAATTATGGATGCTTTGGTATTTACAGACACGTGCTGTATGATGTTCAGGTAGTAGTACTGAAATGCTAATAGTACAAAGAATGATAATATATATAATGCTAATCTTATTACACAGAAAAAAAAAAAAACTCAGATTATTTTTTCTCAAAATTTTCTCCTTCAGATTGAGCCTAAAATAAATTCAGTAAGTTCTTTATAAAAAAAATAGAAAATGGTATAGGTCCTGGTATTCCTGAATGCCTTCCCTAGCCTCTCTTGGTATGTTTAAAGATAATTGCATGCATCCATCCTAATAGCATTCTGAACAAATTTGGCAAAGTATTGTATTTTGGAAGTATCTTTCATATTGACTTAGTTGCAGCTAAATCAACATTGCAAAAATTGTATTTTTTGGCCTCTAACAGTGTCAGAGTACTTTTCAGGGAACTGTCTGCTCCCCCTTTTGTAACTTTCTTTAAACAGCTGGACCAAGCAAGCTTCTTAAGTTTTTCTTAATCAGAATGTTTAGGGACAGACTCGAATTAAGTCATACAAAATATTATTTCCATTTTGACTATTTTCTATGTGTCTTTTTTTCCCTGTTTAAGTTTAGTGGCAATAAAAATGCTTTTGCCTGACCTCCAGAAAGTGGAAATTTAAGCTGTCATTTAGTTAGAAGATAGTTATTTAAATCCTTATGGTATCACAACCTTCAAAAGACACTATGAAGATTAACAATAAGTTTTAGCTCTCCCTTATTGTGTAATTTCTCTACTAGTACAAATGTTATTAATAATATTTTTATATATATATATAGAGAGAGAGAGAGAGGTTAATGCTTAAAGAAAAATGTTGCCTTCCTTTCTGTGATCTTTCTCTGCTGAACTATGTTGCTATCTTCATTGTTTGAACAAAAATCATAGTTGAGTATTTGGGTTCAAGTTGACTGTGCATTAATGGATTTCCAAATTAAACAAAATTAGTATTCCTTTTCTTCTGAACTAAATTGCACCTTTTTTTTTTCCTTTTCTGTCTTCCCCCTACTCCCCTGCCCTGTACTTTCTCTCTCTTTTCATTCTTCCCCTTCCTACCCTTCTCCTTCTAAAAATATTCTCAGGAATGACTTGCTGATGGTTTGCCGCCAGCTGAACATGGAGGAGTCTGTGGCTGAGATCATGCACCAGCTGGGAGCAGAGGAAAGTGGAAAAATTTCCTTTCAGGATTTTAGTCACTGCCGCATGCAACTGGTACGAGAAATCAGGAAAGAGGAAGTGGAGCTTTCTGTGAAATCAGATGACTCTTGCAAAAAGAAAAGTTTAAGGGATAGGATGGCTTCCTGGCCGACTAGCAGTGATAACAGTTTAGGTAGGTATAACTTCTAAATGTTGTGCTGCTGTGATCTAAGTAGGTGCTATCATTTTTACTGACCTCAAGTTTTCAGCTGCAGTATTATGTGAATGTGCTTTGGCATGATTTCCGCATGCATTAGAGTACTCCTATAATTATTACAGTCATCCTTAGTGTGAACTACAGTGTATGGAGAACATACTCTTCTAAAGCCCTAGTTGCTCAAGACATCAATCCTGAAAAGACAAAAGTTGCAAAGCACAGCTGGTGACTAAAGACTTGGTGAACTCTTCATTGGAAAGCCCAGAAAGGTAGGCGGTTGTGTAGAAGTATTGAAACCAGAGAGGGAAATAGCCTTTGAGATATAATATACGGTAGGAATGTGGATGTTTTGGGGATGTTTTAGAAAAATTTTCTATATACTTGGGGATCTGAGTGCTGGAAATGCCTTGAGATTTAAAGAATATTGGCATTCTCCTTTCACTCTGCCCTGTCTCTACGCAAAAAAAGGCAAGAAAAAAACTGTTGCCATGCTATGTGCAAGAACGCAAGGTATAGGAAGGGACTGTATGTGCTACTGAGTCTTGTTTTCCCTAGCATTAAGCACCTAAAGCTGCTTCCCTTCACCATATAATTTAGAGATTTATGTGTCCTCTCAATCATTCTTGTTTACTTGGATGACATGAGTCTAGATTATTTTTTTTAATACTCATTTAATGGGGAATCTCTCATGAAAAATCACAGTTGTGTCTGAGTTTAAGAGTACTTTTTTACCATCAGATATATGTCACAGAGAACATGCCTGTCTGTATTCTGACTCCTCTTATAACTGACCTATCTTTCCTGTGTGAGGCTTTTTATTTTTTCTCATGTTCCTTAGCAGGATTCATTTTGTTCTGTCTTCCAGTACTTCTGTCTGTGTATGTTCTTGACTTGTCATCTCAGACACTTGAATTTCTTTCATTTGTTTTGTATCACTGATGAATTCCTTGTCTTCCTGTTTTTTTTAGTTGGCTGCATTCTTCCCTCAGTGTCCTATAATCTGATGTTTGTTGGTTTTCCATTTTGGCTCATCAACATAACAATTCACAACTTCGTTTATTCTTTGCCACCTGGTCTCTTTTCTTGTTTTGCTTTTATAGTCTTATTTTGGTGTAGTCAGTATTTCTTCTGATGATCCTACTTTTATATGTGTGTATGTGTCTCTGTATGGGTACATTTACATACATGTATGTGAAGTACAAGAGGATTAAGTCCTTATTTATTAAACTCCTGTTCACATTATCCATCACTGTCTACACTGCATCTTCAGAATCCTTGGCTGCAACTGCATATATTCAGCACTTCAGGAGTTTGTCGAAGGTTTCTGGCAAAAACGTTCTTTCTGAGACAATCCTGCCTTGTAGTTAGGGGTTGTAATTACTGAAGGGTAAAAGATATCCTAAACTACACAGGAGGCAGTGTATATTACTGTCTTCAAATGCATATCACAAATAAATCTTGCTAACTGCTGCTAAAAAATACTGTCATATCATGAGCCTCCAAATTTGTTGATGACTCCATTGCTCCCAGGACAGTCCATATTCCTTTTTCTCATTCCCCTGTTTACAGTACAGAAGTCTAATGCATATTTTTACCTTGATGAGTTGTCATGTTTCACTTGTTTTTTTTCTTTTTTTTTTTTTTTTTCAAAAGTTGATTGACCTCAGGAAAAGTTTTGAATGTCCTGTCTTGGTTATTTTGTGCCATGTTCATGAAGCCTGACTTTCCCATACAGTAGTTTTAAACATATAGAGGCTTAATGTTTTACTTACCCTGGTTTAACTTACTAATACTGGAAAACATAGACATATTCTCCCACATAAACAAACAAACAAACAAAAAAAACAGAATGGGAGAAAATAAAAATAACAACAATGAACATCCAAAATGCAACTGTTTTTATATGGCTATGAAAGAAAACTACTATGGCAGCACTGTGTAAGATGTTCTACAGATCTTTTCTTAAAGAGGCCAGGAAACACCACTGTAATGTTACTCAGTGATATAAACACTGTATAGAGCATGAACATAACGAGTTGACAAATGGTACGTGCAGTCAAGCTTCACTTAGGACCTGCGTATGGTTCCATGCCTTCATGTCTTTGGGGGCTCATGCACTCTTGTTAGTGTTCAGATTTTGTTACACTGGGCAGCTTGCTCTTGCTTTCCAAATCTTTTCAAGACAGGAGACATCATAGTGTGGTGATATGTACCTATAAACTTGATGGATGCTCTTTGTTTTGTGTGTTTTGTTTTTCTTTCAGCAGGGCACACTTTTTAATAATGGTTATCTTCAAAGACTGTTTATATGCCTTTTCTCAAGACTTGTTTCCATATGATCTGTCAGCTGCTGCTATCGTTTGAATGCTTTTATCATCTATCCATATGGAGTGCATAAATTACAAAACTTTCAAATTCATTTATTTGCCAGTGAGCACTAGGAGTCTTGGTTATCTGAAGCAAAGGAATACAGCTTCTTGGATGGGGCTTTTTATACTGCAAGTTTGTATGTGATTCTGTGAAAATTACCAGTCAGCGTTTTTTGACAGACTTTTCATAGAATCATAGAATGCCTAAGATTGGAAGGGACCTCTAGAGGTCATCTAGTCCAACCCCCCTGCACGCGCAGGGCCACCTAGAGCACGTGGCACAGGGCTGCATCCAAGCGGGTCTTGAAGATCTCCAGAGAAGCAGCCTCCACAACCTCTCTGGGCAGCCTGTGCCAGTGCTCTGGCACCCTCACTGTCAAAAAGTTCTTCCTTAAGTTCCCGTGGAACTTTTTATGCCTCAGTTTGTGGCCATTTCCACTTGTTCTGTCAGTGACCACCTGTGAAAAGAGACCAGCCCCATCCTCCTCACTGCCTCCCTTGAGGCACTTATAGACACTGATCAGGTCCCCTCTCAGCCTTCTCTTCTCCAGGTTGAACAAGCCCAGCTCCCTCAGCCTCTCCTCACAGGGCAGATGTTCCAGGCCCCTGATCATCCTCGTGGCCCTGCGCTGGACTCTCTTCAGCAGCTCCACATCCCTCTTGTACTGGAGGGCCCAGAACTGGACACAGTGCTCCAGATGTGGCCTCTCCAGGGCTGAGTAGAGGGGCAGGATCCCCTCCCTCGACCTGCTGGAGATGCTCCTCTTAATGCATCCCGGGATCCCATTGGCCTTCTTGGCCACGAGGGCACACTGCNTGAGTAGAGGGGCAGGATCCCCTCCCTCGACCTGCTGGAGATGCTCCTCTTAATGCATCCCGGGATCCCATTGGCCTTCTTGGCCACGAGGGCACACTGCTGCCTCATGGTCAGCCTGTCGTCCACCATGACGCCCAGGTCCTTCTCTGCAGAGCTGCTCTCCAGCAGGTCGGTCCCCAGCCTGTACTGGTGTCTGGGGTTATTCCTCCCCAGGTGCAGGACCATGCACTTGGCCTTGTTGAATTTCATGAGGTTTTTGACCGCCCAGTTGTCTAGTCTGTCGAGGTCCCTCTGGATGGCAGCACAGCCCTCTGGAGTATCCGCTACTCCTCCCAGTTTGGTATCATCTGCAAACTTGCGGAGGGAGCACTCTGTGCCTTCATCCAGGTCATTGATGAATAAATTGAACGGGACTGGACCGAGGACTGACCCCTGGGAGACTCCGCTCACCACACGCCTCCAACTAGACTCCGCACCGCTGATCACCACCCTCTGAGTTCTGCCATCTAAACAATTCCCAATCCACCTCACCGTCCACTCATCCATCCCACACTTCCGGAGCTTGTCCAGGAGGATGTTGTGAGGGACGGTGTCAAAAGCCTTGGTGAAGTCAAGGTAGATGACATGCACCGCTCTCCCCTCATCTACCCAGCTGGTCATCCCATCATAGAAGGCTATCAGATTAGTCAAGCATGACTTCCCCATGGTGGATCCATGCTGAGTAGTCTTGCGCACCTTCTTGTCCTCCATGTGCCTGGAGACAACGGCCAGTATGAGCCGTTCCATCACTTTTCCAGGTACGGAGATGAGGCTGAACGGCCTGTAGTTGCCTGCGTTCTCCTTCTTGCCTTTTTTGAAGACTGGCGTGACATTGGCCTTCTTCCAGCCCTTTTCCTATAGATGTTTACAGTTCCTTTACAGAGTGCAAAAATTGATGTGTTTATCTAAGTAAAGCTCAATATGATCTTTGGTACCAATAATTATTGCAATGCATTATGAAGTAGGGGAATAACTGGACAAATCCTAATTACTTAATGAACTTTTTTCTCACCTGTCAAATTTTATCAGTGTTGAAAGGTTGCTCTAGTAATTTTGCCCGACAAATGTTCAACAATGTTGTGTTCCAAAATGGAATGCAAAAGTGAGAAGACTTGAGTTTTAATCAAGATACAAGACTCAAGTTTCTTAACACACCCAGGCATGTGTGTACTCACAAGCTAAACCCACATCTGCTTCTGACAGCTTGGCAATCAAATGAGAGAGTGTAAGACTAGGCTAAAAAATAATCTTATGTTAAAATGTCTGACTAAGGACACTTTTCCTGTTATGAGAATGACGTTTTTGCTGCTTGAATATCAGTAAATCAAGGATGTTGTATTTACTTCTTACTTCAGAAAATCAAGAATATTGTATTTACTTCTTACTTCACTTCTTACTCTGTACCACTGAACTCAGTGGGAAACTTAACAATAATTTTCAAGTACTAGCCAATGCTTTGCATACAAATGAAATTATGAACTCTGTTAATCCAATACTCTTGATGTTATTTAAAATTAATAAAAATAAAAGAAGTAACCTTTGAAACTAGTGTTGGCAACTTATAATGAATATATGCTAATCTGACTGCTTGATATATCCCTTCAGGAGGAAATACAGGGAGAATTTCAGTTGAATGAAGTCAGCTGGTGCAGTTGGTAGTTTTGTAGAAAGAGGTACTATGATAAGCACATAAAGTCTATGTAAATACTGTCAGCACTGATGGAAATGGTCACTTAGCAAATTTAGCCTTGTAATAATACAGCAGAACCATACTTCTAATGATTTAAGGAAGTTAGTTGAATAGGTGTGGCTTATGTCGTTTTGTGTGTTGTGTGTGTGTTTTACGTGTTTCATGTGAAAGCTAGAATTATATTTGTTTGTTGTTACATGTTAGGTAGATTTGCCTAGCTGTTCGTGGATAAATGACAAGCTGCATTTTTTTTTTCCTTTCCACAATAAAGATACCCTGTTTCTAGTGTCTGTTTCCCTTAAAGGTGGACAAATATAATCGGTATATTTGTATCTTATGCAGAAAGAATCTGTAAATTCTTCAGGCTGGTGAGTTTTTCTGTACCTACTGATATGATTTCATATCTTGGGTGATCAATTAAGAAAATAAGAATTCATAAATAGTATTTCACCGTAGGATAGTGATCAGTAATTAATTCGTAGCCAGCTCCCCTGTTATCTCTACTAAAAGGACAGTTCCTGATAATCTGATACAGTAATTTTTGTATACGTTATATATCAGGTATGAGAATAAGTCAAAGGTATGACAGACATTTGGTTTCATATGAGGCTTATGGATAAGTATTAGCTGGAACAGAAAATCATTGCTTTTTACCTTGCATTGACTCACTATTTGACCTTACTAAAAATAAATTGCTTCCAAGAAATTGATGTGATTAGATTTATTCAAACTATAATTAATTAAGTGCTGTGGAGTTAGAGGTCATATAGATCCATAGGTACTGCAGTTTCTTCCTGAGACTTCTGAGCAAAGTTTTGCACTGGAGTTGTTTAATGTGAAAAGCTGTTCTGAATATCTCCTAGGCTATATTTATCTGCTATAAACTTACATTAAATTTAACTGGACTATTGCATTCAGATATTCCTTTGGTACTACTATCTCTGTGATGAGTAGAAAAACGTATTTTTTTATTATTAGGTAAAAATTTAATGTAAAAATCTAGTTCTATGAGCAGCAGTAGAAATGATTTGGATTTTCAAGTAATTTGCACCTGACAGTTGATTAATCTTTAAATAAAAAGTGGAGTGTATAGTATATTAGCTATTAAGTACTAATGAACCTACACAAAACAGAAGTCATGACTGAAAAATGGATTCCCTAGAGTCTGATAGGACAGGAACTTGTACTGAACCTTTCTCATGGTTTGTGTGTTCATGTGTACATAATAGGTGTACTACATCAGACTAGGAGGCAATACACCACTTCAGAAGAATCATTAGAGTGCTGAGAAGTGGATGCTGTGAGCAGATAATAAGCATGTGCCCTCGTGGCCAAGGCGGCCCATGGGATCCTGGCTGCATGAGGAGGAGCATTGCCAGCAGGTCGAGGGAGGGGATCCTGCCCCTCTGCTCAGCTCTGGTGAGGCCGCACCTGGAGTATTGGGGGCAGCTCTGGGCTCCTCAGTGCAAGAGGAACGTAGAGCTTCTAGAGAGGGTCCAGCGTAGAGTGACAAAGATGATGATTAAGGGACTGGAGCATCTGTTGTATGGGGAAAGACTAAGCGAGCCGGGTCTGTTTAGCCTCAAGAAGAGAAGACTGAGAGAAGATTTGATCAACATGTACAAGTACCTGTAGGGAGAATAGGGCCAAACTCTTCTTGGTGGTGGTCAGTGACAGGACCAGTGGTAATGGGTGCAAGTTGAAACACAGCAAGTTCCATCTCCATGTGAGGAAGAACTTCTTTCATGTGGCAGTGACAGAGCCCTGGAACAGGCTGCCCAGAGACGGTTGTGGAGTCTCCTCTGGAGATCTTCAAAACCCACCTGACTGTTACCTTTTGCCCGGTGCTCTAGCTGTCTAGCAGGGAGATTGGACTGGATTATCTCTAGAGATCTCTTCCAACCTCAGTGAATCCATGATTCTGTTAATTGGGCAGACATTACAAAAGTTCAATTCCAGGGCCTTGAACCAGAGATGGCTGCATTTATGTACATGCACTTGCAGGCTCTCACTCTGTGATACTGTCCTCCAGAAATGCAGCTGTGAACCTATGCAGTTCTTTAGCATTTACGATGTCCTGCAGTCAAGAATTCCATATTATCTTTGTTATATGAAAAACTAGCTTTTCCTTTGCATGTTTTTCTTTTCCTTCTGCTTCTGGCATATATAGAAGGAGGTTGAGTCACATTGCATATATATTTTTTTCTCACTAGAAGGATTAATAGGCTCTCCTGATGTCTTTTTCTACAGAGATTGTATGAATTTAGCATCAGAGAGGTTGGTACTGCTATCAGATGTCTTTGAAATTGTCAAGTGGCCTAAAGAAATTGGTGGGAAAGGGGAAGTATTTCTGTGGGCAAAATCTGCCTGCAGGGGGAAACCTGAACTGCTGGTGCAATTGCTGCTGGCACTAGCCCGATGCAAGCGGGGAATGGCCAAGACATGAGTAGGTAGCTAGCATTGGAGCCTTGGCCTTCTCAACACCACCGCTCTACAGAGCATCATGTCTCTGACTTGTTTCACCGTAATCTATCTGCATGAACAAGTCTATACCTTTTAGCCAGCTTGAGCAGCAAGACATGGATCTCTGACTTATCAGATAGAGTGCAAATCTAAGATGGTAACTTTTGTTCCAGTTATGTTTTCTACATGATCTCTGGTAAGATTGAATATCCAAAGGCTTTCAGAGAGGACATACTTCATTTGGCTGCTGCCCCTAGGGATGAGCCTGTTGACATATCTCTCCAGTTTCTGTAAAACAAGGATTGCCTTGCAGGACATTTCTGCATCTCCTTTCCTGACTAGTTTAGTGACATGCACTTCACCTTGCCTACCTCTAGCATTAACACTGTAGATCACAGTTTCTAGAATAACAAGCAGGAAAATGAGTTGTTTTTTTTTTGGCTTTAGTTCATGTGAATTAAGGTCCCATCCAGATTGAGAACATCTTGAATAGAAGTTGGGGAGACTCCTACATATACAGAGAAAACTGTAATGTGAGCAAAAATAATACTGCTTTTTTAGAGAAATACTTTTTCCAGTACCTATCAGACTTGTCCATTGTGTTTTATGTTCATAATGTTACTCATGGCATATAAAACACTTTCAAAGTGTTTTTGCATATCTTGGCATGATATAAAAGTATTTTGGGGGAGTTGTTCTTTAAATTATTTAGAAAACTCTAAATCTGTGCAGCAGTTATCAAGGCGGCAAAGATGTTGTTCTAAAAGTCCAAGCTTTTCCTTTTTAAGGCAAAAATTATTTTGTTTCATTTCTCCCTTTATTTCCTGTGCAGTAAATTGCCCTAGTTAGTCTAGTTGGATTTACTTCTTTTACAGCTTGTTATCCTCCCTTCCAATCCTAAGGAGAACATGGCAGCAATAAACTAACATGGCATCTTCTGTGCAGTGTTCATCAAAACAGATGTAGGTATCATGGAAAGAAAAAGGTCTAATAGTGATCCAGCAGGCTCGTCTTAGAAAGAGTCTCAAAATATAATGCATAGTTAGCCTTGCTAAGCAAATTCTTTCCTTCTGTGTCATTGTAGAAGCCTTTGCAAAAATTCTAATGAAAACTTTTTTTTTAGGACTAGATGCCCAGTTGATAGTTCATTTAAAAAATATATAATCTTTTTCAAAATCAGAGAAGCTATTTGATTCTAAATTCTTGGATGTTTATGAGAAAACTTTTTATATTTTTGAATAAACATTCTTACCCACCTGTGCGTGAGAGGAGTTGTAATAAATAGAATTTATTTATAAACTGTAATTTCTACATTGCTGTTAGAGTATTTTTATCTTGATGTTCTGAAATGCTTCTTTGAAGGAAATATTGAGGACGGTCCAAGAATATGGACATAAAATTTTCTGACATATAATTAGCTGAACAATCTGTAGGAAGCTACTATGTTTTCAGCAGACAGAAGTAAAGAGGATGAGAATTGCTGAAGAAGTTTTTGACCAACCTTTTAGTAGAAAGGTGAAAATGGAGATATTTTGTAGAGATAACTCTGATGTTTGAAGTACTCTCAGTCCTTTGCCTTGCTGTTTGTTGTCTCAGTTGGTCTAGGCTCCTTGGCCTTCATGGTCAATGTTGAGAAATCAGACTATGTGGTCTGCTTCACAAACCCAGAGGATTTCAGGACCATGCAACAGTGTAAGGAATCTGGAAATTTAATTTATGCAAGTTTTGCAACTAGGACTGGAGTATGGGAAAACCTGTACTCTTGCACTCTTGATGGGCAGCACAGAAACAAGAAAAGTGTCTGTTTCATTAAAGAGCCTTCTTTTGTTGTTGTTGTTTTGTTTATTTATCAGAAAGTCTAGTGTTCCAGAAATGGATAGAATTTGTTTTTGTGAGATATTTTTGCCAGAACTTGTGGACAAAAAACTTTTTGTTTATCAGTCTTCAGTTTTGATCATTTTTATTTGCTCATGTTCCTTGTCCTGTATTATGTCTTGAAACTACGAAACTTGAGGTAAATCAGTAATCATCATATACCTGCTCCATGTTTCGTGCTTCATATTGTTTTGTAATCTGATTTTGTATATAAATATATATAGATAAAAATTAAAAGTATTTATTTATATATAATATATTTTATATATCGTAGTTGTATTAATCAAATGAATTGCTCTAAATTATTTTAAACAGCTTTGTAAACAACATCTGAAACTTTATTATGATTATGGAATCTCATATTTGCATGTGTCATATGCTGTGATCAGACTGAGCTGTTATAAACGCTAGATTATAAAATCTGTAAAATTTTAAATACTAATGAGGTATTTAAATATTAATAAGGTAAATAAGAGCAAGGGCTGACTAAATGAACAGCAAAACCTTCAAAACATGATTCTTAAGTGTTTCAGATAACCATTAGATTTTTTCAGCTCTGTGATTGACATTACTACTTCTAGAATATTCAGACATATTCTAGGTATTCTAATAAGCACTAGAAACATAAACCTGCCCATACACAATAGATGTTTGCTGTAACAGGAGATTTCCCATGAATCAATTGCAGGTCAAGACAGGCAAATGCTAGTAATATTAGGAAAGCAATTAAAGAATATTTATGTAAAAACTCTCCTGAGTAAAAGTGTCATTTTTGAGTTTGACATTTAGCCTTTAAGAGGCTTCACTGTATGAAGTACAATGTGTTTTCCAAATAGTTAAATTCTACCTCTTTTTTTGTTGTTGTTATTTTAATTTGTTGATGTCAGAACGTCTTATTTTCTGGGGTTTGTACCAGAAAAGAAGAGAAACACAATTACCTCAGAAGTTAAAAGGGTGTTAGATAATGTTTATATCCTGTAACAAGTTGGGGGACTGTCTTCTTTAGAAATTCTCTGTACTTTATTTGAAAGTGAAAAACACAGTTGTGGTGCTGATAATACATCTTTTTTTTTCTTTTCCTCTGTTTCTATCTCTCCCCCAAAATGGGAAAGTTTGAACACAGCAAATAGGAGAAGTATTTTGTTTTTCTGCTTCTCTGCTTGATTATTTTTTTCTAGGAAGTTGCCCTTAACTCTTTCCAATCAAGCATTGGCCACTACCATGGGCATATGGACTGGGCTCTGGCTCAGGCTTGCCTAATCAGAAAGTGATATTTCTAGTGCATTTTTTTTAAGAGAAGTCTGGTGTATTCATTCTGTCCTTTGAAAATGTATTTGGCTGTCTTACTGGGTAATTGAAGCTCAGATTATATAATATAAAAAAAGTTATATGCCACTTAGTTGCTTGAATGATACAAATATTGTGAAACTAAATAATTTTTTCACTTTGTTGTTGTAATAGCATCATTTCTACTGTATGCTTATAATCTGGGAAATTCAACAATAATTTTAGTTCTTTCCAGACAGAAATCACATGTTTGGTGTTATATGAAAGTGTAGAACAACAAGGAAGACTGCTATGATATGTACGCATTTCTGCAAAGACTGGTTCTTTTGTAGAGGAAGGAAGACGTTAGGAAGTCCTAATCGTTTATTATATCAAAGTCTAATATTGTTTCCTAGTTACCAGGTCTGCTGTTAGCTCATCGTGTGGCATCATACCTAAAGATCCTTCTTTCTCGTTGCTTCTGTAAGGAGCACAAGTTAGGACCATGTGTATGTCAAATACAGTCTATGATCTCACTGAATTGTCACCTATGTTAGGAGTTACAGTTTTGACATTCCTAGACTAATCCTTCATTAAGATGAGACTTAACATTTAGAGCCTCATTTTAAAGCCCATGAGTTCTGTAATCTTTTCAAGAAAATACTGGCCCAAATCAGAGATTAGTCTTAAAACCAAAATAAAATACAGAAAGTATTTTCTTCCCTAAGAGTCATCTCTCTGTACTTTTAGAATGTTTATTTTAAATTAGGAGTGCAGAATTGATCTTTGCAGAACACTTTCTGAGTGAAAAAAGGGTTACATCTTTCCTGGAGTGTTTTTATGCATCTGTGACTGATAGGTGTCTTCTGGGGTGGTGCAATGTTACAAGTGATTTCAGTATGATAGCAGGTTGTGCAATCTATGAAAACCCCTTGTGTCATTAGGGGAAAGCTGATGTTAATGTAATTAGCGATGCGACCTCTTTTTCAAACCAGTGTCTTTTGACTTATAGAACCTTCCATTGCAAATATTCTGCTGAACATACATTTAGCTCTGTGAAAACCAGAGTATCTGTATGATAGAGCCTAATCTGAGTTCTGTGGCTATGCCTGGGTCAGTATTCTGGTTGTCTCATGTGTCCTTTTACTGGCCAAAGGCAGAGATGATTCCTAGGCTCCTGGAGTATGTTCCCTGCTTCAGCTGCCTTCCTTAGAGGAATTGGTTGATGATGCTGTAGCCACAAGAGGGCAGAGATACCTAACATTGTGCTTCATTGCTAGTTGTAGTGCAATGTACACGTAATATAGTCATGCTTTGAATGAGAAATAGCTGTTAGTAGTACCTTAGCTGGATTGTTTTGGAAAGCTTGCAGAATGTACTTAGATTAAGTATACCGATACCTATATAGTCTTGATGTAAAAGTAATTTAATTTATCTTTAATCATTACCTGTGCTTGCGATAATGAATCCTATTCTTATATTAGGACAAAATATAATTTTTTATTTAGTAATTAACAGAAAACAACTGTTTTTTGTTATTTGCTATTTACACTTTGAAAGACTAGCATATTCTTTTTGCAGTAGGCTGCAGAAAGCACTCTTGGGTTTCTTGAGTTGATTTATCATGCATATGTGTTTTATAGGCATAAGGATCTAAAGCTTCAGACTAGTTGCTGTCATGCTTCTCTTCTGGTTATTTTTCTCACTGCACATTTGCACCTTCAGTTTTCTTAGTGGGAGGAAGGAAGACATCTTATGATTGTTCATTACACAGCATACTACTGCTCTGTTTTACTGAATAGGTAATAATTCACTTGATCGTTTCAACAAGGCCAAGTGCCAGCTCCTGCACTTGGGTCACAACAACCCCAAGCAGTGCTACAGGCCTGGGACAGAGTGGCTGGAGAGCTGCGGGGCAGAGAAGGGCCTGGGGGTGACGGTCAACAGCCGGCTGAACACGAGGCAGCAGTGGGCCCCGGTGGCCAAGGCGGCCAACAGGCCCCTGGCTGGTATCATGAACAGTGTAGCCTGCAGGACAAAGGCCCTCCTGGCTTGTATCAAGAACGGTGTAGCCAGCAGGATCCCCTGTGCTCTGCACTGGTGAGGTGGCACCTCTTATCCTGTGTTCAGATTTGGGCCCCTCCCTACAGGAAGGACATGGAGGTGCTGGAGCGTGTCCAGAGAAGGGCAGCGGAGCTGGAGAAGGGGCTGGAGCAGAGACCTTGTGAGGAGCGGCTGAGGGAGCTGGGGCTGTTCAGCCGGGAGGAGAGGAGGCTCAGGGGAGAGCTCATCGCTCTCTGCAACTACCCGGCAGGAGGCTGCACTGAGCCGGGGGTCGGTCTCTGCTCCAGAGTAACTGTCTAACATAGGACAAGAGGAAAACAGAGGGAGAGGGAAAATAGCTGTTAAGAAGGAAATGCTTTTTTTCTATCATTGATGGTAACGTAGCTGCTAATTACATATGGTTTGTTGATGGTATGCTGGATTTACAATTTTGCTCTATAGGCAGATTTCAGTTCTGAGTTGACTTTTCTATTAACTTAGAAATATTTTTGGATACTATTTTTTAGCTTATTTGTAATGAAACAGCTGGTGATTGATGTTTCCTAGAAACTTGAGCTATAGCAAGAAGTCCTGAGATAATCTGTAAGAAAGGCAAAGTTAACAAAAAATGTGATAGATTGCACACATGGAAGATTATTGATACTACTTCAGCGTACACAAGCAGGTGAATTGTATTCTTCTTGTTTTGTAGTTAGATGAATGCTTCCCTTCTGAAATTGACGCTTCATGTTTTGTAGCTTTTGTAAATTGGTCTGGTCTTACTCTTGCAAAATAATATATGCAAATACTATTATTTCTGCTTCTGGATATTGTGGTTTGGTAAATGTTTTGTGTGTTGCAGACTTTTTAAAATTTTTTTTTCTTTTTTCTTTCGGGTTTGGCAATCTGTGCAAGATATGGAGTAATGGTGGCAAGCCTTTATTTATTTATTTTTGTGGAAAGGCAAGCAGGATCATTGTTGTACTCTTTATACACAGTCCATAGTAGATGGTTTTTCTGTTTATGCATTTTAGGTGCCCTGTCAGGAGCCAAAGAAAGCTGGGAATATGATTCAGGAGCAAGAGACCTTCAGAGTCCTGACATCCAGAGTCACTTAACCCTACAAAAGCTGTTAGAATATGGTGGAAGCAATATCATTCAACAGGCTGCTCTGCAGAGACTTCTGTCTCAGACCTCAAATTGTAGCAACTCTGTTGGAGGAAGTTTCTTAGAACTTGCCAACACTGTAAGTGCATTTTGCCTCTTTAAAATTTTCTTGATTTTCTTTCTTTCCTTTTTTCTTTCTTTTGTTCTCCAGATCTAGCTTATTAATTCAACTTTTGAGCCTTTGGGGAAACAATGTGAGACTTTCATTTACCAGAATGCCTTTATAATTTCAGCAGTATCTATCAGCATTGAGATCATAAGATAAATTCTAGTTTGAATGGACCTCAATAGGTCATCTAGTCCAGTTCTCTTCAAGAGTTGATGTCTAACAGAAGTGATTACTGGCCACAGGGAAAAATGACCTTTGCTAAGATGCAGTATTTATATACTAGCAATCACAACCAGAAATCTTCTAAAGGTGTTTTTAAAAGCCTTTTAAGGATTACATTTCTAGATGTGGTCAGAGTAAGAATATGTAGGTAATACATACCTAAGAAAAAAAGGTGTTTGAAAAAGTTAATATTTCCTTAAAGGAATTGTGTTCTCTTTTTCCTGGAGGAAAAGTAACAGATCAACTGAGGTAAATTGTAGGCTCTTGGATCTTAAAAGACTGGCAGGAAAATACTAAAACCAGAAAGAACAAAAAATGAGTAGAATGGCTTGTACACTTCTGTTGGTGGTTTAAATTGTGAGTTGCTGTGTCCATTTTGGGTCTAGAGGTTTGCTTAGGTTTCCAGATGGGTATGTACTGTTATTTCGTCTTTTGATATTCTCTACACTGATGATGTTTCAGAAGTGATCGGCTTTGTTAACTTGCTGTACATATGTAACTATGAAGACACAGGTGTGTGGTGTTATTCTAGAATGCAAAGTGTGAATGTTATTACATTGCTGTGAAAGTAGAAATCTTAAAAAGCTGAATCCCTGCAAGGAATGAAGGTCCCCAGGTATTATGTCCTCAGGTATTATGTCTTTCTCTTTATTTCTATCTCCAAATTGTTTGTATAGTTACTGTATAGTCCAAATTGTTGTGATAAGTATGTGATCTTTGTTTTAACAAACATCTGTCATGTTCCTGCTTTTCAATATTCTTTCTATGGTCTTTCAAACCATAACACAATAATCAGTTTTTCATTTATATGTAGATGACTGCAATAACATATCCATTTGATTCCTGCTAAGCATGGTGTCATGAGTCATGTGGAAATATTTTGCTTTGGCTCTACTGAAGAAAAAAGAAGGGAATTTTGTTTTATTTTCAGTGTATTTCAATTTATTTCATTTACACAATTCTTAATACACAAGGACATGCTTATAGCAGTCTAAATCTAGACTCTTTAAAGAGATAGATGAAGCCTTCTTAAAGCTGCAATTTATTGTGGATTCATTTACTAACATATTAGCCTTTACCTTGACATATCACTACTTACTGATGATATACTTGTTGATGTAATTTGGTTAAATACTGTGGTAAACATCGCTGGTAGGAACCTTTGTATGTGCTCCAGGCGTAATCATTTATCAGCTTGATTTTTACTATATCTAGTTATTAAAAATCTAGCTATTTTTCTCGGTTAGGAAATAATTCCAGTATTTCAAAGAATTATGCCAAATATTTGCATGTTTGGGATTTTTTTATTTGCACTTGGAAGTATATTGTATATTGTTGAATATTCAAAACAATTCAAAGTTGAATTGCTAATGTGAATAGTCATGTAAATGTAATGGAATAATTGATTTGTGCAGCCGCATCTGTTTACTTCCCAGGAGACTATGCCATTCAGATTTGTTCCCTGTAGTGCTATCAGAAAGAATAGCACTCATTTCTAGGAGATAAAAGTATTGCTGTTCTTTGAGAACTTCACACAGGGCAGCATGTATTTACATGAGAATTCCAGTGAAGTTTAATAAGCTGAAACAACAAGATTTGGAAATGTTTAATTCTCTTTCACATTATCCTTGCACCTGCTTTTAATAGACTTTTTAACTTTTTTATTTGTTGAGTAGAACGTGTACGGTATTTGTTTGTTTTTACCTAAGTGTTCATACTTTCTGTTGTCATAATGCAGCAATGATAAGCTGATAGATTCATGCATGTTGTCACAAGTAGCTGCATTTACACATGTAAATCCAGTTGGTATGGTTTGATTTGGCATGATGACATGATTTCATATGTCTCTTCTGCCAGCTGTAAACAACTGTTTTGTTCAGAAAGTCCAGGCACACAGTTCTTTATTTTGAAATTGTGGCAGCAAGTTTCTCCGTGTGTTCAGTATGTGTGTAAATTTATTTTACTGTTCCATCTCTGAACTGGTTTGGCGCGGGATCCTTTAAATTCTGATACTTCTTTCCAAAGACACTTTAGCTCTAATGGAAAATGTTGGACCTTATCTGCCTTCTACATCTCTTTTTTTATTGAAAACATTTAGGAGTAATTGATTTGGAAAGGGAAGGGAAGGAATTTTTTACAAGAATTTGGGGTAGGATTTCTTCATAACATTTGCTTTTAGAAGCCTGTGTTGCTGTTTCATTGCCAGAGCTGTTGTTTGAGTGCCACAGACTTTCTATTGTTACCAACTCAGAGAGCAGCTTATTTACAGTTTCAGCATTGTTTCCTGCAGCAGCTGATTATTATGGCCAACAAATGAGGTGTAATCCTGCTTACCTTGGGCAGGGCTCTGAATGCCAATGGGTGCGTCTAGGTGGGAAACATTGGCCCAGATTGCTCCAGTTGCCAAATCTGCACTCCCTTCTCATTGGAAGGGAAGGAGATTGTGAACTGTCTCCATGGAGAAAAAAATAGAAAGCTAATGCAACAAGATTTATCATGCATCATCTAACTGTTCTAGAAAGCAGCCTTCTTTAGCTATTACTGTCATATTTGCATGTAGGTGACCACATCTGGAAGTATTAAAGACTTCTAATGAGCTTTGGGAATTGGTTATTTTTATCCTGTATTTATGTTTGGCAAGGTCTTTTTTTCTTTCCCATGGAATTAAGGTGACTAAATCATGGTTAGTTCTGACTGCGAAGATTCTCATTTGAGTACCCAATCCAAAAGTTTATAAAAAACAAAAGCAAATGGAAAATAGCAATTTCATAGCAAAGCAATATATAGATGCTTTAGTATTGGCTTCTTAACACTAATAAGATTAGAACTGCGTGTCTTTATCTTAGGAAGAATCACGTTTTCTGAAAACATATTCTTACTGTGGTGTTATTTGTTAGGCACACTCAGCACATTGTTGATTTTTTCCCCCTTTTAGACCATTGACTTGCAAGTTAATGACAGACAGAACTGTTGTTTTGTGAAAGCTTCTTTTTTTTAAGTTGAGATATTATATTGAATGATACTTCAGAAGCCATTTTTTCAGGGACAGATGGCTTTTTCTTTCCCACCTAGAAGATATGCCACCTAGTCAGCCAAACCTAAATTGCAGTAGTCTATTTATATAAATAACTTCTGGTCATAAAATAGCACACTTAAGATTATCCCTAATTACTGTGTTTATTATAGACAACTGAATTTGGGTAACTGTCGGAAACAGAATCAATGGCCTCTTTTATGCTGAGTCATGAATAACAAACATTTGAGTGCACAGCGTTGCATATAACCTTAGTACTGCTGCAAAATTACTTGGATGTAAGACATAATGATTCCCTGCAATACTTTAATATATTAAAAGGTACATAGTACTTTAGAAAGAGAATAACATGGAGATGATCACTGCTTGAGGTTTATTTTACTACTGAAAACAAGAGCCCTGTAGCACTTACCTCCCCACAAAGCTTTAAACCTTGTATATGTACTGTATTTTTTAAATTACACTAGTGGTTTAATTTTAACTAAGGTGGCGAACATAGGTTTTAAAACTGATGACTTAAATACAGAAAGCATTGACTGGTTGCCAAAGAAAGCAAAAACACTTTTATTGGGTGAAGTGGATGGAGGTTTCATAGGTAGTTATGCCTACAAAAAGACTGTCCTTTTTGGTTCAGTCAAGGAATACTCATACAGCAATCCTCAATTTGAACCATTTTCTCCATTGTTTATTTTATAGCCATTGGTTATAAACTTAGTATGAGTTTTATTGAAATCACACGCATATTTCTTTTGGGAGAGTATTTTTTATAAAAAGTGCCAAGAAAGCCTAACAGTATGAAAGGTAATAAAAGCCCAGCTATGAAAGTTAATTACGTGGTTAGTTTGCCGATTACTTTTGTTTGGTGTCTTTGCTAATGAGAACAAGATTAGTGTCTCATTTCATTCCTGAGGTTTTTTGATTTTATAATTCAGTGGTCAGACATTTTTAACAAAGTCTGATCCATTGTTCCTTTTCTCCATCTCTGTCTCTTTTCTGTGGGATAAACCAGAATTCAGTTATTTCTGCACAAATTTATTTTTCGCAATTTATCTTGCTGAGGAATCCTATATTCTATTTTACATTCAGGAATCAGTGAACTGTGTTACCCTGCACTGCTGGAGCCTGGTCTCTTTCCCTCCTTCCCCTACACACATTCGTCTTCCATGGCCTATATGCAATTGTTACTACGACTTCTATTTCATGTCAATATGAGCTATTACTGTAAAAAGGTAATTTAATGATTTTTTCAACTGGAAACCTCCTAGGTAGGGAAGCCTGAAGTTGAATATGATCTTAGCAGTGGAGCCTACTCTTCATAAAATATTTGTGTCTAGATACCTTACCTTTTGTGCCTTTGCTTCCAAGCTAGGCATCATTTCCATTTTACTAGGTCTAAAATAGATTGTGAGGATTCGGTTAAAGTGAAAATTGATCATAGGAATCAGCAGACTTGGCTTGTCAGAAAGCAGGCATAAAAATAGTTCTGTTTAACAAGCAGTTTTGTGTTTGGGGATTTGGGAGACTGTCTCAGTCTTTGATTTCAAGATAGCTTTGTAATGGAGTTTATTTATGTGACGACACAAGTGTAAGGTATAATAAGGTTATACATTGTGTTTGTCTGATCTTGCCTTTAGTGTCCTTCTAATAATGCTCAGTTTATTCATTTCTTTCATATGAATTAAAAGTGGAAATTATAGCTTAAATCTGCCGTGACTCACTGGTGTTATGTGAACTATAATTTTCCTGTTCTTGCATCAAACAGAAATACAGACGAATAAGAGGGAAATAATAAACTTCAAGAAAATTCCCTTCAGTAACATTTTGACACCATTTCTTTCTCTGTGGTGAAATTATTACATTACAGCCGCTTTATAACATCTCTATGGGTTTTTTCTTTTGTGTGGATTTTCTTGAGCCCTATTGCTGTCCATCTGCAGATGATCAGAGTAACGGGTGTCGACTTGGGGTGCATTTATTCAGACAAGTCTTTTAATAGACACTCTTGACTTAGGCTTGAAAAAGACTTGAATCTTTTGTGGGATAGTCAAGTAAAAAGTCTTAACACCTAACAATGGTTTTGATCTATCTCTGAAGTTGTAATTGGGTGCTATAGGAAAGAGGCTGTGAAGCAGTGTGCCTAAGCAGATGTGCTAGGGAGTCTAGTTGTAGTTACACTTAATTGCAAGGACTTTGTTCTTCACCCCCAACTTTGTACACTGTTCAGAAAGTGGTCTTATGCATTTCATATTGTTCATTTTAGTTAACAGGAGAGCTCCGACTGATGCAGGTGTTCAGGTCTCTCTATTTTTCCATGTTTTTTTCCAGTTGTCTGAGATGAAGAGCAATTCAGATGATAGATTTGGGCCAGCACTGCACATAGCTTTGCAGAAAATAGTATTAATACTGTGTCTCACTTGGCAATGGCAGGATCAATCTGTTGTAGGAGCATTAACCTGCTGGATTCCTGTATGCCAAAAAGATTACCACATAGTTTTAGTCACTGGAATTTCTCTGTTAACCTAACATGGCTGCAGTTGGCAATGCTGAGCTTCTGTGACTCTTCGTCCTTTAAGAAGACAGAAGGACTTGCTCCCTTTTCCTTTCAGCACATGTCAGAAACCTTTGTGTTTTGTTTACATGATGCATAGGAATTATCCTGCCAACCAAATGGGACAAGGCCGGTTTCTGTAAAGGCCTGTTAGCGCCATGATTAAGTTAGTCAAGAGGCTGCTGCTTCCTGGAATAATCTTTCTTTCACATTGACCTGAGCCAGCGGAGAATGATGCTACCATCCAAATTCCCAGATCTTCTTCATGTTCAGTATTTTTTAATGAGCGTATACTTGGTGGCATGGATGTTTGGCGGGTCTATTTTGATGCCAGTGCAGAGAGAATGGGAATGAGTGGTTCTGCACATGCCCTTTCTAGCTCTCCCTTTCTACATTTAGTGAAGAAATGTTTCAGTGTGAATGCATCATTTTATACTACAGAAAATATTGTCCTTCTCATCCGGGAGACAAATTATGATAATAGTTGCGTTGCAGTGTATTGATAAGCTCTGTTTTTTGTCATGGTAGGAAGCCTTCAAAATAAAGTCTTTGAATTTCAGGAAGGGCATTTTCTGTTCTGCGAAGAATTCATAATGAAATAACTCCACTGATGTACCCAAACAAGGCGTGTGCCCTTAAGCTAAATAGCCAGCTCTAATATCCTACTGAATTCCTAATTACTTCATCTACTTCAAGCTATTATTTTAGCAAAGTGACTGGAAAAAAAGGACATGAATTTCTCTGCCTTATACATTTTTAAAGAGATGGTAAGTGCATATGATTGGTTGAATCTAATTTTTATGTTAATATTGATTGTCTGGTATGCATTTCAGGAAAAGAGAAAATATCTTTGTTTATGTAGGACCACAAGGATGTCAATTATTTCTTGATACTGATGAGAGGTCTTCTGCCGTAATAATAGAACAAACACATTTTTTAAGACAAGTATGTTGAATGAGGTTATTTCCTCTGTTTTGGTTCATTGATAGACCCTTACTTGGGCAATTAAATGCTGTCAATATTTAGCAAGTTATTTTTAAACTGAGTAAACTGAATGTCTGCTAAGATAAGGCCTGAAAGTGGAGAGATTTTAGCTTTGTAGTTCTCTGAAGTGGTATTTTCATGACCATGAGTAGCATGAGAAAACTGTAAAGAGATCTTGGTTTGCAGAACAGTCCATACAAGAAACTCAGGGGTTTGTAAACAATGAAGGAGAGTTGCTTCCTGATCCTTATAATGTAAAATGAAACTGTCAGGTATCAAAAGAGAAATAGGAATAAGCGAGGCAGAAGTAAAGCAGTTTTGAGGATTTTGAGGAGCAGCTTGAATGTAGGAGAATGTATAGGGAAAGAGTTACTGGAAAAATACAAAAGGTAAAAGAGAACAGTTAAATGAGCTGGAAACTGCATTTCAGAGATCATGTGAGCATTAGAATACTGAGCTTGGACTTTAAGGTTAGCCATCTGGGGATATTTATTAAATATTGAATATGTAGGGAGCTGAGAAATGCTCAAAAGGCTAACTTGCAGATTTTCCTGCCACTAAACTATGTATCCAAAGAAGTGGAAAAAAAAAACCAGATGAGAGCACTAGGAATTCAGTTTTAATAAATATAGTTGTTGATGGTAAAATAGGTCATGTTGAAAACTAAAGTTTTCAGTTCAGCAGAGATTTTATTATACATCATTTTAGCTCCTATCATGATTGAAATAATTTTTGTTTGAATTTCTCCCAAACGGAAATCTCCCCAAGGCCCCTAAGTACTCAGAGAAGTTGACACTCTCTTTATTTAAATGCTTACGCCAGCAAAAAAAAAAAAAACCCAAATCATGGAAGATACTAATTTTAGGTTGTATCTGTCAGCAACTAGCCAAAATTTGAAGTAGGGTGCCCTTGCCTTCCATTCAGCAAAATTAGTATGATTTAAAATAGTTCATACAAAACACTGCAGTCTAAGTGAATCTGTATGTAGTTTACATCGGAATGTATTATACAGGCACGTAAAAAAATATATATATAGAAATGTAACATTAAAAATGCATTTTACATACAGACACACATACATGCACATATATGCAGTCAGAAGTTATGTATCAATTCATCTTTTAAATATTCTGCAGAGATATTGAGAATAGTTGCTGAAATGTGATGTTTGGGTAGATAGAGCTGTGGAGAGCTTTGATGCAAAGAAGGTTCTTTTGCCCCTTCTTTGTGTCAGCATTTATGTGACCTGATCCTGGTCAGGGAATGTTAGATTGATACGCTAGTTATCGTGGAAGTCAGAATGGAGAGAAACCTTGTTTTGATTAAAGAAAATAATTGGATTAACTGCATGTCGATGGCTTGAAGAGTCTTGGGGAAAAAAGACAAATTGCCAGAGGAGCTGGCTTGTTGAATGTTTGCAGAGACTGGTCCAGAGCATGGCTGTGGAAGTGAGAATGGAACTGGAAATGGGGGGAGAAGATCTCTCCCTCCTCTCCTCCATCCTAAATTCTTATTTGGTATTTCTCCTTCAAAACTTCTCTAAGAATTTAGGATGGAGGAGAGGATGCAAAAGAGGAAATCTGGCTATCAGGAGGTAGGATAAAAGCAAGAGAGACTTAGAGGAGGAGTCCTGCCAAATCTTATTTAAGCAAGTGAGAAGTTTTGAAAGAAATACAGTTTGTAGCTGACAATGTACAATTTCTGACAAAGAAAGAAAGGAGGTCTTACAACAAGGGCAATTTCCTGTGTTTAGTGCAATAAGTGTGTGAAACCACAGGGCTACTTCTAGGTAAGTAAGATGGGAATATGAGTCCCAAGGTTCTAGGTACTTGGGAATGAATTGACTGAAATTACATTATGGTGAATAAATGGAGGAAAACATGACTGAACAGAGGGACACTGAGTGTTGAAAAGAAACTAAGCAGAAGTGTGATGACCTCAAATGCAGTTTATAGAGAGGCTCATTTTTGCTTGTAAACAAGGTATAAGTGAGCAGTGATAATAATCAGTAGCTGTAAGACCCAAAGGAGCTTAGAAATTGCTACCATCTCTTCCTGTTGTCCTCTCAGATGAGTCTCATGAATAAAAGGCGCACAGTAACTCTTTAGTCCTTTCCCCATTTTGATCTAAGCCTTATGTCTAAAGCTCAGTGGGGTCAGATGGAAGCACAATGAATGTGATGGCTGTGGATGAAATGGCAGAAAATGAGAGCGGGTAGTTGACAGCATGGTGAGTGGCTTGGTAGTATAAAATACTGAAGGATGGAAAGAGGGATCAAATATAAACTCCCAAGGAGACTGGTCAGGTCAAGGACATGACATTTTAAGTGGATTAAGTATTTGGAGAGAGGTGAAAGGGTGAGAGTAGCTGATTGAAGTGCTCTTTGCAAATTCCGTTATTCTAGACATGTATTCTGGTTTACAATAATCAAAGTAGTGTGGTTGAAGGAAAGAAGAGAAGTTTACTTGTGTTTTTCAGCGTGAGTGCTTAGTTCTTCAGTGTAAGGTTATTGCAGTTGTTTCAGATGAGCTGGACTCTTTTTTCTCTCGACCTAGGTGCATAACCTTTAGGAGCACTTAATGAGAACAGTTTGCATCAAGAAGCAACTGTCCTTCTCAACCTCTCCCTTTTAAATCATAGTGCATTAGTGCTATTGAATAAAGAACTGTCTGGAAACATTATCCAAGTATTGTATTGAATTTCCTATTTCAAGTTTAGCCTTGGTGTTAACCTTCTGAGTGCTATAGAAATGCAGACCCTGGCATTATACCTGTGTATTTTGTGCCAAAAGGAGAACAAGAATGTCTTGTCCTCTGATTGTGTGTGGTAAATTTGTAATATTTGAGAGGGTAATTTACTTGTATGTGGAATTGTGCATTCTAATTGCTGAGATGGTGTTGAAATAAATAAACATGAATTAAGTGCTTAAGAGGCTTCAGCTAGTGATATTTCCATTATAAAACTAACAACAGAACAAACCAAAAATGCCCTATTTCATACATGCAGGAATTGTTATCCACCAGTCATTCATGCTGTTTGTAGAGTGAAATTGCTTTCCAGAGAATGGCCCAAACTATATACTGAAGAATGTGATATTTACATATTTAACAGGTAGCTCCTTTTGTGTTGAAGTCTTCCTTTTGAAGATGTCAAAACAAGACAGAAAAGTCATGCGTGGTGATTGTGTCGCTTCTACTCCAGTAACTGTTAGAAAACAAAGTATTGTCATTTCTCAGAGATATTGTGAGAGACCTCCTAAAATTTCTACAATGCTATTTTTTTTCCATAATCTATGGGAATTTCAAAAGCAAAACTGAGAAGGGCTTCAAAGTTGTATGTTGTCCCAAAAGAAGGGTGTTGTGCCAGCTAATAGAGTAAACTTTGCTGGGTAATTTTCCAAATACAACCAAAAGATAGATGCCTAAGTAAATACTTGATATTTTTCAATGATTCTTCTAACACAGGTTAAAAAAAAATAAAGAAATGGAATAGAGTGGCCATCAGGCTATTAGATAAACAGTGAGCAATCTGGACACACTAATGGTCATTACTGGATAATTCTGAAATTGTCTTTGGGAGAATCTGTCAGTGCAAATGACTGTACTACCTACATGAGCATGAGTACTACCTACTAAAGCATGAGTGCTTTACTGGTACAGAAAGCACTAAAGGGCAAGATGCACTGAGGTTGACTGGCAACTCAGTCCAGCCTTGACTAAATATGTTCGGTGTATACTTTTTCTGTTTACCTCAGTGAGAGTCAGGTTCATGCAGTTTGTCATCTTATGGTAATACAGGCTGAGGCATTTCCTGAGACCAAGTCTTACTGGGCTGAGAAATATGTAAGTGTGTATTAAGAGATTCCACCTCCAAAGGCTGTAGAGGCTACATAGAGAAGGCAGACATAATGCAGGAGTGTTGTTATCCTAGATGAAGAACTGAGAACTAGAGTAAATGAGCAGTCATCAGACAAACAGAAATGGAGAGGAATTAAGCCTAATTCCTACCTCCTTCTCTCTGGATCACAGGACTCTCCCTTCTGTGTAATACTAATTATACAGAATTCTGGGCAATACTAAACTGATATTTTCAAGACATATTTGTTTTCCTTGAAACCTGTTTGCTGCACAAGCCAGGGAAAAAAATGCATTTGGGTTGACCCAAATTATCAACCTAAATTATTTTGTAAGAGTGGTTACATTTAGTCTTAGCTAGATTTTTTACTAGATTCTCATTCATGATGGGAAAAACAAAGGCCTTTGTAATTAAGATGAGCTTTTCTAACAGATTATATGTATCGTGTAAGGCTATCTTGTAGCTTTTTTATTTGTTCATTTTCCTCCTTTGAACTGTCATCAGTTAAGGGAGAGCACTGTGCTTACACGGACACACAAGGTCTTGTGTCTGTTAAAATAATGTTTAAAACTGGAGCAGACCCACTGATCAGCAAGAACAATGCCAGATTGACAGACTCCCAGAATCAGTTCATGTGGGTATTAAAGCAAAAGTACTCAAAAAGGATAAAATCCATTCTTTATCATTTCAGAAGTATTGATTCAGGAGCTTAGAAGGACTTTAAACTAAATGGAAACTGCCAGTGATGGTATCTGTGAGTTACATAAAGATAACGGTGGATGTTTTCCAGCACAGAAATGTGCATGCCTGTACCACCTGGTGAGAACATGCAGCAATTATAATGGGAGTTAGCTGAGATTAAAGCAAAATAATTTTTCATCCCTGTTTGGTTTGACTGTTTCATTAATTTGCAAGTCATTTACAACTAATTTTAAATTTAAAGTAAATATTGTTCTGATAGTATCTGCATGCACCTCCTGTGTTAAGCATACAAATTCTACTTTTGTTTTGCTATCAGTGACTCTCTGCCATCCTGATGTTTGAACTTGGAAAAGAACAGAATAAAATTCTGTGTAACATATGCATGCAGTGCTGTGTGGAGGTAGTTCATATGGCCAACTGTCCTCTCTCCTTGTGCTTGGTGTCCATGCAGTGTGGTGCCCTGTCTCCAGTGGCTAGTGCACAGGAGCGATGTCTGAGAAAGGTGGACCAAAACTATGATAATTACCAAGCGTCTATTTTTAGACAGGTGTAGGATAGGGGTATAATGTGGGATAATAATGTTTTAGGATCAAAATTAATATGACCTTCCTTTAGAAAAAGAAAAAACATAGAACTTAATTCTTAATCAATTCTAAGGCTCATTTGGATATTGGAGAACCTATGCTGTATGTGCTGAAATTGGAGAGGAGATCAGAGATTTTAAGGAGCTAATAGAGATACTGACCCAGAATGCAAGTTCGTCACTTTCCTCTTTTTGAAGGTATACCCTGGAAAATACAAAGCATTTTAAATGTTCATGTCAGCTAAAGCAGGTTTTAAACCAAAATTATCCTTCCTCATTATGAGAAATAAGTACCTTTTCTAGGAATGAAGCACCTTGAATCATACTGTAATGCACAGCAAAGCAGTTTGCAAATTACTTGGTTCCAAAGCTGTACTGTTGATACTGCCTGCCACCTACATTCTACAGGACTCCTTGTCATCTTGGCTGCCTACCTCTTGGAGGCGCGTTTTGCAGTTTGCTGTTTCTTTTGACTGAGACAACAGCAATCGACCACAAGAGAGCAGTGCAGCCTCTTGCCAGTATTTGAGGAAAAGTAGATGTGAGCATATATTGGGAACAAAGCCGATGAATAAGGATGATTATGGGGAAGCAACTGAATGTACAGAAAGAACTGAGTGTAAAGGTGAGACTCAGCAGATGCTCTCCATGAAGAAGAAAATCCAGAAAGGTGGAGGTAATGTAGGTGGACATGAAAATTGAGCTGAAGGATGGAAGTTAAAAATGCATGTAGATACTGTGATGCTTCTCCCTATCCCTGAGTTGGAAGAGAGCTGCAGTTTGTGATCCCAGTGGTACTAAAGGTCTGGAGGTGTGAAACTTTCACCTGGAGAGTAGTGCTAGAGCTTTTCAGCTCGAGAAATCTATACACATGTGTTTATGTTGGTTGTTATGTTTATCTGCATACTGCTATTTGACTGTGACTAATGTGACTAAAGAGATTTCACCTCTATGATTAATAGAGGTGAAAAAAATAAAAATCACAGGATGATTTTCAAAGTGCTACTCTTGCAAAGCAACAAGGATTGTGCCATGCCTCATATAGAATCTATTTCTGTTTCTCATTAAAAAAAAAAGAAAGCAGGATTTGATGCTTTAATGATACTTTGTATTAAACCAAGTTGGTAAGGTACATTTCAGCTGCAGCATGTGATATTCACAACTTCTAACTTCAGAAGTGTATCAGAACGCTGCAGCAAAAAGCATGCTACCTCCAGAGTTAGGGGAACGGCTTGAAGGGAGGGAGCAGAGGTTTCGTTTCGTGATGAGCACAACATGTCCACCTATCCAGAGTGTTAAGGATTTTTCTGGATTATTAGTTGGATATTGAAATAAAATTTTGTTTTCTTTTTTTTCCTTATTCTTGTAACATCTTCCCAGTTGTAAAACATCAGTATGCTATGTAAAATCTGTGGCTTTCTAATGATGCTTTTGGACTTACGGTGACCTTTTGAAATAATTACAATTCCTTTTCCCAACTCTCCTTACTTGCAGTTGCACATGGGAATAAGGAGATATGAGTGTAACTTGCTTATCCAGGTGGCATTTCAAGTTATGTATCTTTATAATTTTGAGTGCAGTAATCAGTATACAGAATGCTAGAAAAATGCCTGTAATTCCAAGATGAACTCTGTAGCTCACTCCCTCCCACTTGCACTCTGCTTTTAGTACCGCCCCTTCCATGCACTCTTTAGCCAGCAGCAAGACAGCTGTGTTTGATCATAAACCGCTTAAACTCCAGGCTCACTGGCAGGGGAAACTTTAGCGTGAAGTACAGGATCGGGTTGTCTTTGGAGGCGGGTGTTTCCTCTCTTGTGCCTTTTTTTCTCCCCTAAAATGGAAGATCTTTGCAGCTCTATTTTCATATTTTTGCTGTGAGCTTTTATGAACATCACGAAATTGCTCCGAGTACATTAAACGGCTTTGGGAGATCCCTTCAAACAGAGCTGGGGAAAAGGCAGCATAAAGCGGTTAGCAGAGATGAAGCACAACTTACAGATGAACTAGGAGAGCTGCAGGATCGAAGAAGCAGTGCTTTCCCTGCATTTTCCTAGCACTCCACAGTACTAACGAGTCTTTTGCAACAATGAGTTGTCTGTTAAGTGAAAGCTAATTTGGTTCTTTTAGAAGATCTTGTAACTGTATCAATGAAAAGTGAAAATGGCTGTCTAGAGCAAAATGTGCAAGACAGCAAAATCTTAGAGAAGAAAGAAGTATTGAATCTGTTAAACAAAGGTTGGAAGCATTAAAATCTGTAAAGATCATCAAGTACAGAAAAGTCTAATCATGAATTCTGGAGTTGCTGTGAAATATGGAAATGATTCTCCTGCAGAGCTCAGTGAGGTAAGCAGTTTCAGTGTCCTCCTTTATGCTTAAAAAAAAAAAACTCCCCTTTTGCGCTTTCAGACTACAAGCAGTGCAATTAAAAATTTATTAGAGTGTGTATCTTGCTGTAACTTGCTGTGCCAGTCAGGAAATGACCTGCTGCTTTAGTCTGAATAAGTGGTGAAAAGCGAATGTTTGTAACAATGTAAAGACATTTTTTTCCTGTAGTCGGGCAGCACAGATTCCATCACCTCCCAAGAGCTGTGTTTATATCCAACATTCATCTTTGCAGTAGGTGAAATCTCATCTGCAGATCTCAGCTGAGATTAACTGTATGGTGACTAATGTAGAAGGGAAGTGGGGTGTGCGAAAGATGTCAGGTATTTATTGGGAAAGCAGCGACATTGGCAGAAGTTGTATTTGATTATGTTAAACTAAACTGATGTTGCTCTAGATTAGATGAATATTTTCTTGCCTAAAAGAGAAAATAAGTCGCAGGAAACTTTTTGCTTTTCCCTTACAAACCGTGGTGTGATGTTATTTCTTATAGTTGCAGGTATGATTATTTTTTTTTACAACATTGCTTGTTTTTAATTAATTGGAAATTAACGTCACATCAGATATTATGCAAATGTTTACTAAAATTTTTAGAAGCATTGTCTTCTGAGAGTTACCTAAATGTCTTAGATGTGCCACTCTGACAGACTCATTTGTCCTGAGAACTACTAATTTTAGTTATCCCATGACACCCTGATCATCTTATTAATATCATTTGGTAGAATATTGAATCTGCAATCTGTATGTCCCAATTTAAATGAAATTCTCTTCACCCTGGCCTTTTCTTTGATATACCTTTTATTGTAGCATATCATTTATTTTATATGTTTATTAGAAAAAGTGTGATATGCTTGGCAGAATGAAAGTGTTCACAATTTCTGCACGAGAAAGCATAGTAGATATTGAGCGAGTGCAGTATACTATCATGAAGAAGAACAGTAGGTTTGTGATTGTGAAGTTTTAGTGAAAGAAATTTCCTAATGTTCCTACTTTATGTAAAAAAAAAAAAAAAAGAGTTTATTTTAGTTATATCTGTGTTACTCTCATAAATGGTTGTTTAAAAGCAATAAGCTTTGGCTTATTTTATTTTGCCAATAATTTTGGCACCTCAGCCTAAATTAAGTTCATAAACTCAGCATAAATGCCCAGGATATTTTTGCTAGGGGTCTGTCATGGTGTTTCTGGCTACAGCTGTACTAATGGCTTATTGATCACTGCTTTCTATCCCCTCAACATTTGATTTTCAGGACTACAAGATCACATAAAACCTTGAATGTCAGCAAGACTAGATAGTTATTTGAAGCAGGCAGTGTTTACTGATAACAGTTATATCTGACTACAATAATTGAAATGTTTCCAGTTCAAATTTACTATACTTACTCATGGTGTAAGGTTTTTTAGTAATAAGATATTTCTTATCTCTTTCTTTTGGCATTTTAACATGGGAAATATTAAAAGAAGCCTTTGACAAAACATTATATCACATTTTTGTTTATGTGTTTAATTTGAAAGGAATTCTTGTCTTACATTTGTACCCTACGGCAACTGATAGGCCCCTTTTTCTGACTGAAGACAAAGCAGTGAAGATCTCTCTTAACTTTCCCAGCTTTACTGATGGTTTTCATCTTTGTGATTTAAGTTTCTTGTGTGAGTATGCTTTTGGCATGTTTCACTCACAGGGCCAGTTTGGTTTTAACATTGGTCTTTGATAAAGCAGCTCATTTTGAGTGAAATATGGAGGGCTTTATTGTAAGCAGCTCTTCTACGGTTGCTACAAGAAGATCTCAGTAAGTACTCTGAGATGCAGTTAGTTGCTCTCCTTTTAACCTTTAATTACTCAAACAACTTTTGTCTTCCTGTAGTTTGTATGTTCACATTAAACTTCATACAGAATCTCTTCAAAATATTTCTTTTCCTACAAGTGAATTGAATTTTTTTTTTCTTGCTGCTATTGAACATTCGGAAACAGTGGATAAAGGCTGTACCTATGTTACTTAGCTATATTTCTCACTTCTTTGTTATGCTTTTCCCCTTTCTCTTCTTTTCACTTTAAATCTTCTGTATGGAATATTTGGGTTTGGTCATTGGAAGACAGGAGCATAAAGAATGAAAAAAGGTAGAAAGGACTACAATGGGAATTTGATTAGACTAGCACAGTCTTAGTAGATTTTCACATGCACCCCTTTCTCTACTGTCAGCTCATATTTTCACATTACAGTGGGCTGTTACCGGTGTAGATGGTTGAATGACCAATACAGTAACAGACCAAGAATGACCATCTTAAGAACACAATGCACGTTGCTTTTTGTTGTGGGTGCATGAGTCTTTCCATCTGTGTACAGGAAGTTCTAGGCAGGAGACTACTGCAATTAAAATAAGCAGGAAGACTCCAAAGCTTTGGAGATATGAATGCATTCTTAAATGGATGTATTATACAAAATAGGAAATGAAATTGTTGAATTATATTGTTTGTATTTAAACTCTTTTTGCTTGAGAGGTACATCACTCTTTGGAAAAAAATGGGTCACAGCTGTAGTTGTAGGAAACTGTGTATGGTTCATATTTGCTATTTCTAAACTGTTGTTCAGGTGAACATAGATCTTAATATTCTTTGCTTACTGCTTATCCTTTGTCCCTCTCTGGGTTCATGCTGAAAGAAAAACACAAGAACAAAACAAAACAGAAACAAAAACAAGCAAACAGGGAAAATTGATTTCTTTCACTCGTCACTCTTGCTAATAAAAAGCTCATAGTTTATTTTCAGTAGTCTTAATTGCTGAGTTCAGGCTATTGTTATAATCAATGAGAATTGTAGGAAAGGTTTTGATACCTTTGAAAACAGAAAACAATGTCCAGCCAAGATTGCTTCTACTGAGATGAGTTTTCAGTTGTCAATATAATGGTGTATTATAATTTGCAGAGTTTGCTTTTTATGGCTTGATTAAGAATGAATTTGATTTATATACAGCATAAAACACCCAAATTAGGTAAGTGCTCTTTGGATCCCTTTGGTGCAATCACAGAGGGTTGTTTTAAAAGCCAACACTGTGAACATTGTTGAAAGCATGTTCAATGAACAGAAACTGTGATTACAGGTTTTATGTAGTTAAAAATGAAATTAAATCAGAATTTACATTCCTAATACATATGCAGTTAGTTATGCTGCAGTGAGAGATATTTGTAAAGAGCTGGATTGGTTCATTTATATTTTCTTTGTCTTCCTAATTCAAAAATACTCTTTTTGGCTAAGAAATTCCCTGAACCTCAAGTTGTTTAAAGGTGAAACAGTACTGTGAGGAGGTAATGCTGTGTACTTGCCTTGTCATTTTAGCTTACCCTAGTGGGATGTCAACCTGCTTGTGACATGCCATACTAACATAAGGAGATCTGGGTTCTGACCTCGCACAATTTTAGGGCTAAGTCTTGTCAGTAGTTTTGCATGTGCCTAACTTGCAGACTGCTCAAATTAGTAGTGTGGGAACAAGAAAGGAACCTAAGCACTGTGCTTCATGGTGTCCTTCTCGGTTGTATACGTAAGGGTAAGATTAAGAGTGAAATTTTGACCTTGAATGCAATTTTCACTAAAGCAAGTCTTGGGAATTTGTTGAGAATAAATACATTCAGCACTTTAGGTGTGGCTGTTTTTTTCTTAAAATGTACTTAGTGTGATTGAAAACTATGTTCTTTTAGAACTTACTGTATCAGCTGATGGTGTTTAATTTTTGAAAAGGATATAGTCTTTTCTGCACAGCAAAATTAGAAGGTACCCTGCTTTTTAGGTGGATACTTAATACCATCTGCCCCTTTCTTTGTGCTTGAAAATCAGGTGTAATTGTTGTTTGCAGTCTTAGATAAAACTACATGATTTTTAGCCTTTTACACTGCCTAGAGCAGACAGCCTGGCTGTTTACCTTTGAGGAGGGTTTTTTTTTCTTTTTTTTTTTTTTAATGAACACAGTATTTAAAGTCTTGGGGAAGGGAAAATTGAAAGTCTATCTTGATTTGGGAGGCAAAATAGAAAGTTCATCCAAAATTTTGGTGAAACCCTTTCTGTGTAATGTAAGGTGTAAAGAGAGAAAGAGATGACCCAATTTTACAGGCTTAAATTACTGCTGTCTGTATAATTTCAGCATAGGACAATATCGTACGTTAAATTCGATGTTGCTCCACTGCTATACTTTCAGATTACCCTTCAAGAAAACCTATTGTGGAAGAAAAATTACAACAGGGATTGTGTGCCTTGAAGGGGTTTATTGTATTTGTGAAGCCAGTGATTGAGCTGGAGGTGGCCCTGGAGTGGATGGTGTGGGAGAGCAGCATCCTGGCGCTGAGCCTCATTGGCAAGGCAGAAATTCTGCAGTGGCATCCCTCCCCCTGAGGTAGTTTTCCTTTTTTCCTTTTTTTTTTTTTTTTCATAGAACATTAAGCTTGTGCTCCTACTGTATATAAGTGTGAGGAAATGACACTGAGGAAATGGCAAACAGGTTTTGTATGTATGTAAGGCTGGGAATAAACCTCAAACACTTACCCTATCTTCCTGATTTTGGTAGTTTTATTGTTAAAACACTGAGTAAACATCACACTAATACTGCGTCTGCATTGGGAATGGTCTCTGCCTATGCAGCAGACGTGTTGGCACACACTCAGTACTCCTCTTTAAGCAGGTGTATTTCCCACTGGAATCCTTCTCTAATACTGGATATACCAGTATTGATTTGGCCTTCAGTGTCAAAGATGTATGGAAATTGTAATAAAAAGGCAATCTGTACAGCCTCTTGCTATCAGAGGGTACATTTCTCCCCAGTCAGAGGATATTTTGAGGACCAGTTGCTAATGCTGATTATTTAAAATATTGCGGTCTCTCAATGGAACTGAGTGGAATGTGGTTATTGAACACTTAGGATGACCTGGAAGCCTGGAAAAGCCTGGAAAAAGTTGCAAAATGGATTTCTTTGGTAACAGCAGACAAACCAAAACAGTGAACGCTTTGTATGAATTGCTGAGTAATGGCTGATGTTAAACATCATAGAAAAGAGAATGCAGCAACCCAGGATCTTCAGGAGAGACTAAATGGATTAAATGTGTTCTAGTGGAGATCTGAGGAAAACTTTTATTTGATGGGTAGCAGTAATACCCCTAGCTTTACAAGTGTGTTCTCAGCTCTGTTACTGCAAGGACATTGCGGTACTGTTTTCTTTGACTGAACTCTGCCCAATCTCCGTCCTCTTTGATGGTTTGCATAGGCTTTGTGAAGTGCTAACGTTTTCCTATACTTTGCTGTGTTGGATGTTGAGAATTCTACAGAATTTGAAGAGTTACTTTGAATCTCAGTTACATTGATGTAACTATATCATTTAAAGGAAATAGAGAATTTTAATGGACCAACTTTTGGACAGTAGCCATGAAGTGTGAATAAAACTTTTACATTAGACAAACTTCTATGCCATAAATCTACTACTGATGATTCATCTCCTTGAAAAATAAAATTTATTTTTGCACCTGTTTTCAAAATTTTATTAATAATTATACAGGGGACAGTCAGCTTTTCCAGTTATTTGCACATACACAGTTTATCAATGGACATACACTTTAATCAGGAGATCTTGCCGTTAGGTTATCAGTGAGCTCTACTGCTGATTTGATAGACATGGATTAGAATGGGAATAGCTGAAGGGGCTCTATTTTTGGCATGGTCAACGTATGTAGTTTCCAGAGTGACTGATGCATGGTAGATCCAGTGTAAAAAAAAAAATAGTGACTTCAAAGAATGTTTATTTTTTGGATTTGTGAGCTGCTTATCAGGCATAGGGTATATTCCAAGCTAAGATGCTATTAAATTGAAGCGCTATAAAAAGATTACTTGAAATGCCCAGATATTGTTGGCACAGAGAATGCTCTTCTGCAAGCCTCCTGTTGGCAGAAATAAAAAATGGTAAAGGTTATATAACACACCTGCCTGCCTGATATTTTAATATTCTTAGCTTTTGAAAAATGCTTCTGCAAAATGTATTGTAGCTGAGAATTTACAAATACATGCTATGAAAGTACCACTGGCAATGTATTAGATCCTCTAAATCATTTTAGACACTGGATGTTTTTATTCTTAGAATAAAAACCCAGAAGCTTGTTCTTGGGAGAGTTCTGGAGATAACACCACCTTCCCATCATCTCCTTCCAAATTTTCTTGCAGAACAAAATATATTTCTTTTTCTTTGATTAGGCTCAGACCTACCAGGACTTGCCTGCAGGTGCAAGACTCTTCCAGAAGCTTTTGTGCATTGCTCTGTAATCTGTGGATCTCTTGTTTGTGAAGAAAAACATATTCAAAGGCTTCTAAAAGAAGAAAATCCCTAAATTGCAGAGTTACTGTTTCTAAAAATAGTAGTATCCATGCTGCATGAATGTGTCAAAGGAGGAAGAAGCAGAGAGGAGCTTTCTGATGAAATTGAACAGCTGTAGTAGAATATAATGAGAGATTTTGTTCTCGTGCTCCAAGTAGTTTGAAAAATATTAAGAAGGAAGTGTTTCTGTCACTTTTGCTTTTTATTTATCCTTAAGTTTTATTGTCCTTATGACACTGTGTGATATTTAAAGTCGCAGGTTTTACTTGTGCTGGTAACTGCCGCTTTAAACTGGGTAGAGAAGCCTGTAGGAACTCCTCTACTGCTTATACCAGTGGTATGTCAACCTGCGTGCTCTGTAGGGAAATGTGGTGAGCCTCGAATTCAAAGTTTCTTTTTGATGGATGGAGTGAAGTTCAATGTGCAAGGTGGCATCTGGTGCTGGTAAAAAGACTGCTTGACACTAATAGCAGTCTTTTTGCCCAGTGTCAGGTTTTGCCATATAAATGAACCTTCTACATGAATGATTTATATTTCCTGGAGATTCAGATTACTACTTTGTAACAGTACAGATATATTCATTATTCCTTTGGAAATTATCTTCCAACTCCGTGGCTATCACACATGAAAAATATGCAATTGAAATTAAAACCTTAAATGACATAAATCTCGCCAGTCATGCCGAATTCAGAAAAAAAGATTTTTTTTTTCTTTGTATGCATTAACATACCCAGCTAATCTGTGTATAAGAAATTTCTTTTCCATAGATTAGAAAGGTCACTAAATCATACTGACCTTTTTTTGTTTGTTTGTTTACTTGTTTTGCAAGTGAAAGCTGCTGAAAGCATGCAGAGCTGTGTGTGGTTTTGTCTCATGCTGACTTTGAGTAAATCCCTATGCTATCCATATACATCGTTTTTTTTCTATAAGACAAGACACTATATATTAGACAAGACAAAAAGTTGCTCCAGAAAAAGGTATTCTAACTGTCTTGAGTTGAAGGCTTTTTTTTTTTGGAATAGTGATACTCTAATAAAAGTGCTGGCCATTAATTGGATGTGCATAATTAATAATAATTTGACGCATTTAAAGGACCCAAGATACTTGTAATAAAAAGAAAGTTTTTTCTTCAGTTTGGTAGAATTTTGGCATTACAGTTGAGTTGCATGAGCTGCAAACATAGGGGGAAAAAGTTAGGGGTTTCTACAGCTTCATCAAATGCTCTCCAGTCTCCTTCTCTTGTTCTGAAATTTTACTCAGAGTGCTGTGTAATCTTAAATCTTTGGCTTAGTAGGCACATGAAAAAGCTATGTCTTTCAGTGCAATACTGTGTTGCACACACACACACACACACACGCACACACACACACACACAAAATATGTAAATACATATGTATATGGTGTAAATATATGTGGTATTTAAGTATTTTTTTTTAAAAACTACTTAATTCTATTCACTCTTTTTTATTTTTTAATACATCATTTTATGTTTGTGCTAGTTCTCTGTTATTTTTGATTGTATTCAAAAGCATTGTGAAGAATAGTGAGCTGCTAATGGCTGCTAGTGTAATGATAAATGGTTGCTAATATAATGGTAAATACAATTTTATTATTAAAGCATAGCATATTGAGCAGTAAAAGTTGAAGTAGAATAGCCATTGAAATGCTAGGTTTGTTGTTGTGTGTTAAATATCTATATTCACTAAGAAAATTTCAAACTTTTGTTCTTTATAATAAAGTTTAAAAAATGGTATTGTAATGCAGTGAAAGAGATAAGTATTTGTGGATGAGTCTGATATCACCTTCTCTTAAGGTTTCAAGGTTGCTTCCTAATATGAAGTCCTGTTGGATTTTGGGTTTGTCAGACTTTGGCCATTCAAACTGAAACTTTTGCCATGAACTGAATTTTCTTAGGAAGCATCATCAACTAAAATATTATTACATTTATTTCCAAAAAGCTTTTCTTTCTTTTTGTCTTTTTTTTTTCTTCTTTTTATTTTTTTTAAATCTGACAATTCTTTTGCTCTCACTGTGAGTTGAAACGCACTTGAATTTTTCCGATGTATTACCATGTATATGATTTTCCTTTTAACTGATCTTGAAAAGGTATTCAGGGGGCAAAAACATTTGTGAGTCTTTAGTACAAGACTTGTCTGCACTTCAGCTAGAACTTTTGAACAACTCAGTAAGCCTACTTGATCTCAGAGGAGTCGGACTTGAAAAGGCAAAAGGCAGAGTAGAAAAAGAGAAACTGGAAGATGGGCTGGAAGGAGAAGCCGGGACTTGGAGTGATGATATGGGCATGGAAGGAGAGGGGAGGTGAGGTTGCAGGGGCTCTGCGTTGAGCTGCCAGATGCCTGGGATGGAGAAGGAGAGGGGAAGCTGTGGGACTGGAGAGGGAAGATAGCTGAAAAGCGTGTGGGTGAGACCTGGATACAGACTGTGAAACACAGAGATGAAGGTGGAGGAGATTTGGAAAAGAAGCCAAGATAGGAGAGATTAGGACTGGATATGTGTGGGCACACAAATTATATGCAAGCTAACCATCTGTGCAGAGGAAAAGTATCGTGCCATTTTAATTTTAATTGTGTCAATTTTAATACATTAGTGGAAATGAACTAGAATTGAACTAGGTTTGCACTGACACTGTAAATTTAGCATTTCTTACCTTTGAGTGCTAGGCTCTTAGCCGTATTAAAGCTTCTTTCTCTCTTTTTTTTTTTTTTTCTTTTTTTTAAAATAAAATGCTGCTTGTTTGCAAGATGATTGTGATTGCAAGGTAAATTTTGTATATTATCATCACTAACCTTTACAGAATTGTGCAAATACTGCAGCAGGTGGTGGCTGGATTTTATTGTAAATGACCAGGATTTTAGTGGAATGTGATACATCACAATATAGCAGTTTGCATCAGGTTTATGGAAAAGAGCCAGCTGCTGATAACTCAAATACGTACAGTTTTAAAAATAAACCAGTTAAGTGCTCAGAAGTATATGGATCTTTCAGTGTTAGCTAAAACGTCTAGTTTCTTGCCTGTTAGAGCAATTCTTGAAATCTGTTCCAAAGGACTACATTATTTAATTGCAAAATGAAACTACCGGAACCACAGGACATGGGTGTGATGACATTCAAATGCAAGAGGATGACTGTCCTGTCAGCTGCTGCTAAGCATTAGGACAGCTCAGTGACCTTTTGAACCGTGTTTATAGAGGTTTTGATGAAGTCCCTGGTTTGGCTAGTGTTCCTGTAAAAATGAGCATGGGTGTCAATCTTATTATCTTACTTTTCAGACAGTAAGCCGAAATGAAGATATTACGCTGTCAAGGTGTCTACGCTGTCCACATGTCTATGCTGTCTAGATATTATGTCTACAAGAAGTTGCGATAACTTTGCACCAAGCTGTTTTCGCTTGCTACCAGAACTTACTCTTCAGAGGGTTGAATGCATCTAGTTTGATAATCCTTTGCACTTCTTTACATGGAATCTAAGTTGTGCAGGTTGCTTCCTCTGAGACTGTAGCCTGTTATTAAGTAATAAATGCTAGCTTGCTGTTAACAATAGCTAGCATTTATATTAGCAGCTGGCTTGTCATAGGTATCAGCTGTATATATTATTAGGTCTCCCAGGTGGTGCCTCATGAAGTGGTACTTTTGGTATCATCCTTTTTTGGACCTGGCTGGGCTAATGCGCTTGAAATGCATTTTGTAGCCAAGTGCAGAAACCAGAGCGGTTATAATCCCAGCTGCAAAAATGACCAAGTACCCACTTAGAAATGGTCAGCACCTTTGATGCTGATGAAACTGCCTGGGATGCTTTCATTTTTTTCTGTCCTTTCCTTTCTTTTTCCCTTTTGCCTGCATAGCCTGTTACAGCCTGTTAGAATCTTTGTTTGTTAGTGATGCTACTATTGCCTGATTCATTTGATTTATTTGATTCCCTTTGTTTAAACTGATTTGCAGGCTTATTTGCTTCTTTAAATTCATAATGCTCTACCCTTGCTTATCAGCTTTTTTTTTTTCTCTTTACATATGGTGAGAAAATGATCATTTTGAGATCTGAATGGTTTGAAATTCTAGAAGCTGAAAAGATATGCCAAAAGTCTACACTTAGTTTTTTCTTGTGATTGTAATACATAAAGTCAGTCAAGTTCTGCCAGTTTTAACTAACCTTGAAGAAGGTCTGGTGCTTGCTAAATAAGGCATGTTGTTGCTTTCAATTAAATGAGTAAATGAGTTAAATCTTTGAGGGAAGATTTATCTATAGCTATAACATAGTAATGTCAACAGCTACTGTAAATGATGTCAGTAGACTAAGTTGACAACTGCATGTGAAGGAAGAATTTTGTTAATGTTTCCTGTGATGATTTTCATGACTTGTGCAGGGCTGGTTAAAATACCTTTATTTCTTCTCTTCCAATTATTCATATGTTTCTTGTACTGCAAAGTAGGAAGGAAGCGTATTGGCTCATAATAGTCAAGTCATTGTAGCATAAAGATCTGTACAAATTTAGCTCTTCTATATCTAGATGTTCTCTCTCTTTATATATATATATGTACACAAATTCTGCATATTAATATTCTATCTATGTATTCTCTCTATAGTTACTCTATATCTCTGCAAAACTCAGATTTTTTAATATATATTTTTAATATGGAAACTGTTTCCCATACTCTCCAGTACTACCAAGTTTCACATCAGCAAGGTTCAAATTTAGATTTTGTTATTAAAAGTTTTCTCTCCACCTTATTTCATGTGTGAAACAGAAGAGATCTGTAACAGTTGTGTTAAGTAAATGTAAATTGAAGTAGTAATGTGCATTTATTAAAAGTTTCTAATAATAAAATAGAATCTAAATTATTTTAAAATTTAGTCTTTCTTTTTTATTTATAAGGATGACCCTTAACTGTCTAAGGCTGTCGTGGCTCTGGGAAAGGAGACGATTCTTTGTTGGCATAAGGGGATGCATCTGCTGTGTGAATAATGGACATTACTTTGTATCAAATGAATAGTCGTAATTAAACCAGTGTAATTATTACATATAATGAGCAGCAGTGTCAAGGCGAGCCCAGACCCAGGCAGGGTGCTCTGTCGTGTTGCTTCAGCCACAATGTGATGCTGTGCTTTGACTGGAAACCCCTTGTGGTTGTGTAACCATGGATTTCAGGTTCTGGAGAATTATATCGTACTTCACAGCCTAATGAAAAAAATAATGTTTTTTGGAGTACCTCTAACAGGGAATTACTGAAAAGTAGATTGCCTTGGGACTTGATTTTTGTAGTGGAGCACTCTGAAAAGTCAAGATTGCCTGGCAGATTTTGTAAGGAGTGCTTTTCTTGGGGAATTCACAAGTGTTGATAGACCAGGTCATTTTTGTTATAATTCCAGAGTGTCAGCTTAATATTTTCCATATTGCTGTTTCTCCAGACTTTATGTTGGGTTACTCTGCTGGCTGTAAATGATAATAGGTCTTTGAAGGATCTTTCTGCCTTTTTAGCACTGCAGTTAGTTTGAGCAGTCATATACTCCGCTGAAATATTTTCTTCCTGCTGATTATTTTTCCCCTGATGTGGTGTAAGAGAACTGTCTGAGTATTGTTAATTTTAGCCACACTTATTTGGAACTGGATTCCTAGCAAAAATTTTCACGTGTCCTGTGTCTGTCTGTTTTCTACCTCAGTGCCAGTACCACTCCACAGTCAGTCTTTTGGCAGCTTAAAAGAGAAATTATCTCAATCAGTGGAGAAAATGTAACTTTTTAAACGTTATTTTACAAAATACCCTATTCTTTGTAAGTGCGTAAATGGCTATGTAGTTTAACTTAGTTCTGTTCAGTCCAGCAGATTGCTAACTGAACTGTGGTATATTAATACAAATATTTAGCTGACCTAGATATACTGAGACCTTTGAGAGTGAAGTCATTGACATTTTGGTGCTGCTAAACTCATTAGCAGTATTAACCCAAATGTTTTGCATTCGATATTGCTGCATTTCATGCATGAAATATTATATGCAGAAGGATGAAGACCTTACAACCTCCTCATTAGCAAATTTAATAAGTGGTATGCAATTTATGGTTACATGCCAAGTACATTGATTATGATTATAAAGTCATTGCAATTTAATAATGTAATTTGTCAATATCAACCAAAATTTTGCTCATTAAGAGAAGATTGTTACAGGCCAGAGGAAAATATATTTTCTTACTAGGCTTAAATAAAATGAACGTGAAAGTAAAAAGAACATAAAGGAGAGAAGATAGGTTTCTTTGGTAGGCCAGCCTCGAAGGAATGCTTTTTGCAAGTGTGGCACTATGTTCAGATTTTATGTGAAGCATACTTATTTACAATATAGTGAACATATAAATAACACTTTTTGTTTTGTTCACTCCTTTTGATCATGGTTTCACTGTTCTTGTAAAAGTACTTTAACAAAAAAAAAGTGTACTCCTAAGGATCTGAACACTTCAGTGACTATAGTAATGCTGAGAGAGCTCTGTTAGGTTTTGGTAAGTGGAATTATTGTAGCCAAAGCTGGATCACATGACAAAAAAAAATTCATTGGTTGCTAGTTGATCAGTAAAACATACTGATTGACTTAGATTAAGATCAGATGATTTTATATCGATTGACTGAATTGGATTTCACAATCCTTTTTCCTTGGAACAGTTTTCTCCTCTTTATCGTTCATTTTCATTTGAACTCTTAAACTTTCCTTGCATTCATGTTTGTATGTTTGAAAGGAAACTGGCTGTGTCTATGCCTGGCCCTTAAACCTATGCTTCTGGAAATGAATGAGACAAAGCAGAAACCAGAAACACCACAGAGGGCTTAGAAAATACTACATGTAGATTATTATAGCCACAATAGCTGCAAAGCTCACCATTTCTTCCACTTTCCTGGTAAATGTAATTTAAAATGATGCCATTGTAGACAGCAAAGACACTCCACCTCCCGGATAGAAGAGTCCTAGTAGGCAACGGCTGAATTTTAGTGCTGCAGTGCATTTTCAATTGGGACTTAGGCTGCAGTTCAGCAATGCATGAAATCTAACTTCAGGAGGCTGAGTATTGGAGGAAAATTAATGTGGCCACCTGCTGGAAATCAGTGATCCAGTTAAAAGAGAAAAATTGCAGTCACTGTTTGGAGTTGTTCAAAATATTTTGATGTGCTATTTTGTTACCAGTAGGCTTAATGGCAGATCAGCCATAGTCTATGTACCCAAGCTAACTTACCTTTATGCTTCATTACTTGATGTCTGTCCTCTGGCAGTAAGTGTAGAGGCTCAAGCTGGTGTAAGTGCTGCTATAATGTCTTCTGAATTATTTGGTGGAAATAGAGACATGTGTTGATGCCCAAATCAGATGGAATTTCTACTCTCAGGACGTCTGGAAATGTTGAGATGCGGTAATAATAAAAGCCATAGCTTTCAGAACACGGAAGTAGAAGGGAGTTTAGAGAGGCTGGATCTCTGGTACCCAACTTCTGCTGTTGCACTCCTATTGCTACTAAATGTGCAATGCAGAATTTAGCACAGCATTTTCCAGTGTTTTGTGTCTGGATGAGACCTGGGCTTCTCCAGTGTTATGTGATTCTGCTGAATGGTATTTTATTTGAGTTTAGGAAACAATATACAGTCACAGAGTGGACTTATTTTTTTCACCTTTACAAAAGACAGTTTTTGTTTCTTAATTTGAAGAAAAAATAATTTTAAAAAAACTTATTTCCCTTGTCAGTATGTGATTCCATATGTGATGCATGGAATTCATACACAGAGCAAAATGTGTATGTATATTAGAAATTCTCTTGGGAAGAGGCAAATTGGTTTAATGAAGCTGAACATACGTGGATGATAAAGTTCATTTCTTTTGATCCCAAATGACAGTGTATATAATGTATTGCAGAGTTTTATGTTAGGGCAGCTGAAAGTCATGAACAAAAACACATGGGAATTGCATATCCCTGAGCCATCTGAAGTTGCACTGTTGTTCATGGCATGTAGCTTTCAAGAATTACAGAAGGATTATTTGGATCTTTTTTAATGTGCAAGATCTTTAGCATAAATTCCAGTCTAGGTGAAGTAGAAAGCCATTAGACACAGCAGAGATTCCAACTGACTGATTGTCTTAAAAAGAAGAGCAGTAAGTGCCTACGGCTTGTTTCTCCAAGAGAAAGGGGAAACTTGGTGATCCTTCCCTTCCCGTGCTTAGTTTAATCAGAATTGAAATGAATTTTGTGTATGCCTTTGCAGAGTTGTTCTGAACTTTTATATTTGTTCAGTGTTTTGAAGACATGAAATACTCTGTATTTATTATATATTATTCTTACTCCCTTTAAATGTCAGTTATTATGCTAAAAAAACAGTTGTCTTTAAGTTAAAAAGTCCTTGCTAAGGAAAAAGATTTGCTGATGAAAACAGCAAATTTCTTTTTCTTTCTTTTTGATATGTTTTTTTGAATTAAATTATATGCAGAATCATGTTTTGAGAAATGAGTCTGAAACTTTCTGCTCTGTAAGTATCTGCTTTTCATCTTTTCCTTCTTTGTAGAATTGATTTGAATGTTCAGGCATCTGACCATTTGCTTCTCATAAACCATTGCTCAGTAACATTCCAGCTTTGTCCTCATCTTGTAGTTTCTTAAAAATATATATTTTAGGGCTTCATCAGCCTCTTTAAAATATCTTCTTTCCCTCCATGGTGAATCTTTGAGAAATTCAAGTTTTTAAGCATAACCATGCTTTTTTTATTGCTATTACACTGATATATTTTCTCTTGTTAACAGTGATATAAAATATGGTTTTTTTCCTGTCCTTCTTCATATCTTCTTATTTCTTTGAGCCATGCTTTCTGTAGCAGTGTTCCAGAATCACTTGCTTGCCTAAAAGAGTATTTTAAACTATATATAGTTTTAAAAATGACAGTCTCAAGGTCTTTTTCTTTAAGTCCACTGTGTTTGAACTGAGCACAAGAGATGCATCTGAAGTTTTACAAGTGCCATGATTGTATATGAAAGTAGGTAAAGTAGGTAGGGGGGAAAAAAAAAAAAAGGAAAAAAAAAGACACATTTTTCTTCTGGATCTCTGAATCTCATCCTCATTGGTTTTGGGTTGTTTCTGAACAACCATTTGTTCACTGGACCTGTTAAGCGAATCTGCTATTTTACTTTAATAGTAAAAATAATCTAAAGCAAACAACAGTAAGAACAAATAAAACCACATAGTCACTCAGTCACTTGGGCAACTCATGAAAGGCTGTGGTACTTTGAAAAGTATCTGCTGTGTATCACAGAGCAGAGTTAGCTGTTCTTGAAAAGTCAGACTGCACAGTGTTCCAAAGTACTGTCCTCACTGAGATCCACTGAACAGGGTGCAGTTACCAGGGAAGCAGCAGAGATGACTATTCAGACCAAGTCCCTACCCCTTGTCTGGTAGCTGGCTGACAATAGAGGATGTGCAGAGTAAATGCATTCCTATCAGTGCATCCATTTTTGTCATGGATTTGTGCATTACAACAGTACATGAGTTTGCATTCTCTTAGTATATTTCAGTTTTAAAGGATTTGCTTTTTCTCATAAAATCAGAAAATATTTTTTATCAAATCATATTTTGTTTCATAAAACCACATTTTTTTCACAAATCTCTGTTTATCCCTCACTGAAGTGATACAATTTGGTAACTGTTGCTACTCTCGCTTTGTCTGAGATTTGTAGGACGAGAATCTTCAGCTCTAGGGCACCTGATCTAACATCTCTCCCTAGCACTTGTTTCTTTCAAAATGTGTTAGTTGTACTGATTCCTGTTTAATCTCAATCAAGAATTTATTTTTGCATTTTACTTTCTTCATTTTTATTTATGTTTCATGGTTACATCATGCTTTCTTGGCTACAGCAAGATATACCAAGATCTTGGTATATCAGAGTTAAGTCAGTTTCTCCCTTGATGATTCATTTCCTAAAGAATAAGAGAAAAGGGCTTGACATGAGAATAAATTATTCCTAAGCAGACATTAGTTGGTCCTGATTAAGATGAAAACTGTGAAAGAAAGAAAATGAGAATGCCAAGCTCATTTTGTAAAAACTATTTTAGTGTAATCAGCAGAGTTTTCAGGGGTCTCCGCAAGTCATGACGAATCATAATTTGCACAAACCATGTCCTTTTGTGTTACTGACTGCATCTGGTCTTTCTAATGCTTTCAAGAGCTGTACATATCCAATGTAATTAAACATCAAAGGAGATTGTGTTTATGGTATATTCAAAGTAAACTTTTTTTTAATTGCTGGAGGTTTTTTTGTGTTGTACGCTCTGGGTAGGTGCAGTAATAAAGACCTAGCTTAAAAGGATGATGTCAATATGAAACAGTCTTTTTTAATTTTATTTTGAGCTTCAGAAGCCATACAAATTTCCTTGTCAGCCTTATGATTTCATAACCACTGTGGGTTTTTTTGTTTGTTTGTTTGTTTGCTTTCCCTCTAGTGTGGACAGTAAGGAGATTGATTAGATGTATAAGGAACTCTGTGAAACATAAAATACATACAATTAGCCGCTTTTCCCAAGTGATAGTTCATCACGTTATCAGGAGCTGTGTCCTCGGTAACCTTTTTTTCCTTCCCTATCTTTCCCCCCTCCTCTTTTTTTTTTTTTAAGGAAATTTTGAACCTTTTCAGCATTCATATCCTTCATCTTTTTGTGGTAGCAAACAGCATTCACTTGCTCTTTGAAATCTCAGAGTTTGCAGTACTTATATTTACTATTAATATTTAATTATTGCAGAGTTTGCTAATAGACAAGCTCAAGCAAAACTGTCTGCATTAGTTGTTCCTCCTTACCTGCTACAAGTACTAGCCTTGTATTGCTTCTCATTGTGGGCACTGCTGTGGGATATTGCCACTCTGATTTTCTGTGTGTATCAGGTGTAGCCACTGATGGCAAGCTGGTGGATGCCTAAGGCCAAAGGCTAACTCCTGTGTTCTTCAATCCTTTCTAAAAGTATATTCTGACACTGTAGCTGTAGTGAAATTAGGAGCTAACTTTTCCTGCAGGATAGAACAAATTATTATTGAGATATTTAGAATGTGGTATTTTGCCAAGTATTGCCAGCATTTACTGATGTCAGAGTCCACCGTAAAACTTAATGTTTGAAGGTTTGGAAGATTAATTACCAGTTCTGAAGTTGATTTGACATGACCTACAGATCTCGGGATAAGTTCTAAGCTCTTGCAGGATGCGTACACCTTAGGCTGCTGGTGTTGAAAGCTTTGTAGCTTACAGCACCTTAATCAAGCCTATTTTTAAATAAGTGAGAATCTGGTCATTGATTCTAGTGAGTTGTGTAGCACAGAAAGCACTAATACTTTTAAGCTGCTGCTATCCACTTCCACAGTCTTTAGTATTAAATCCACTGAGTTTCTTAATGATTATGTCTGAGAGGGGCTTTAAAAAAACAAGTAAAAATACATTATACAGAAGAAAATAGAGCTGATCATACATATGAAAAAGATGTTTTATACTAAAACATATAAGCCTATCACTTTGGTTTCAACACCAGGTAAGCATGAGATTATGTAAGACTTTTTTTGAAGAAAGTGACTGAGGTGTTAGCATGTCACCATTGTTGGTTCTGCTGTAAGACTGGCAAGCTGCGGCAGAAAGGATTGACTTATCTGGAAAACAGTAGTACTGTTACTGGTACAGTAGTACTGTACATTTCTTCCATGGGGCTTCTTGTTTCTTTGTTACTCAGTCTCTGAGTGTGGTGATGCCAACTGCATCTCTGTGCAGTTGTGTTACACAGAACTGTAAATGCCACATTGAGAGACTGCATACTGTGGTTATGTAGGCACTTAGGGAGATAAAGTGGTTATTGACACAACTGAAGTACTCTTATGTTAGGTTTTCTAACTTTCCTTGGTACGGAAAGTGGAATTGTGCTTTTCCTGCAGCCTTTGCTTGTGTCTTCTCTATGAGTAAATGGATCTGCTGACTTTTTGAATAGATGCCATTCATGCTATGTATCCAGCATAAATAGTGTCTGTCTTCTTGACAATATAATTGCACCTATATTAAGGTGGGTGTTTGTTGTTTTTGATGTTTTTTCAGATCAGTTGTGACAGGAGCATGTGTTCTTTTTGCTGTTCACTATAATGTATGTGTGCCCTCAAATTTGCAAAAGTGATGCAGAATTCCAGTGAACTGTGGAGCTGCTACCTGAATGAGGAATGCTTTGACTACCTATTAGGAAGAAAAACAATGCAAATATATTGATATGAGGTGAAAAAACCCTCAAAGCAGCATAGACCAGTCTCTGCAACAAAAATCACTCTATTTTTTTTCTTCAGTGTTAATTGTCCCAAGTTTTCTGGAAATATTTTCATGGGGATTGGATCTTCTGTGAAGGCTTAATCTGTGCCAAATACAGATTTATTTTGATCTTTGAAGGTTTATGTTTACAGTACTTCTCAGCACATAGAAAATTACAGAAGCTTGATAATAAATAAAGAAGCTTGATAATATATTTAAGGAGACTGATAGCAAACAGTCATCTAAAATAGCAATGCTTAGTTGTTTTCTCCCCTGTTTCTTGTACATATTGGTATGCTAGAACTTTAGTTCTTTAAATGATGAAAGAACTTCACAGCTTTAGGGAGAGTTGTGAGAAATGCTTAGCAAGCACAAACTGAATGTGTCTAAAAGAAAAGCTGTTACAAAAACTATGAATGAATACCACAGTATTTGTAGTTACCTATAGTAATTTTTAGCCTGTCAAAAAAAAAAAAATCTCTTGTTTCCATAATATATTTGCTGTTTCCTAACCTATTGTCACTTGTTTTACAGTTCAGCTCATATCAACTGCTAGGTATTCTTTTATCACAATTTCCCCAAAACAACATTAGAAACTTTTTTTGTTCACTTAATTTATTAATTTTCCCATTAATCTCTGTGAGTGGCATAAGAGATGGCAATAGAAGTGACAGTCCATCCAAGCACCCATATCTGTTGTACCACAAGCACCCTCATGAAACACCAATTACATTCTGCATGACAGTGTACATCAGATAATGAGAGAGTCATATTTTTTGAAGCTTTGCTCAGGAAAATAAAACCTTCACATCTCTTTTTGCAGAAATAAGCCTTGACACAAAGTGTCATGATTTCAGATGTACTTAATACTTTGATGTAAGCTCTGCTGAAGATAGAAGTCCTTGAACTCTTCTCTGGGACCTCTCACAGGTGGTCTTTTTTGTATGTGTATTAACTGATGGATTTTGCCTGTGCCATTTTCCTCCTGCAACCAGAAACTTCCCAGATATACTTAAATAAAATAAAAAGAAATCCATTGTCAAGATCATGTTATTAAATAAAATTAGATAATAGAACTCTCTTAATTGTTAGAAATAATTTTGAAAACACATGAAACTATCTGCTTTAAATAAGTTGTTTCCTATATGGGGTAACTTTATTGTGCGAACATTTATTTAATAATTGTGATTTGTTTTCTAACACATCAGTAACTACAAGTATTTACATTTATTTTTCAGTAGAATAATTTAAATATGTATCCTTTCCTTATGCACATTTTGCAGTCCAGACATTCCCTTTGAAAGTATGCGCAGCATTTCTGAAAATACAACTTTACTCTAGACTCCCAACTGACTTACTTCAGCCTACTCTGATGTGGTATAACATCTGCCGGTAAGAGGCATGGTTCTGATTGTACTGAACTAATCCCTGTCTACTGCAGATTCCTGAGGATTAGAAGTTAACGGAATGAATAACTTTATTTTTTCAGAGTGGTATTAGTCTTTTAGCCTTCTGAAGGTGGCAGGGGGGCTTAGTAGTTCATTCTATCACAGAATTGCCTTGAGAGTATTTTCGGGCTAACAGTTTACTCTCCAGCATTGTTCTGAAGCTTACTTTTTTCCAGAAGAAAAAGATTTTTTATTTTTTTACAAAACTATTGGAGGAAGGGACTTCTTTTCTCTTACTTGTTTTGATGGGAAGCCATTGCGAAAATAGTGAAATGTTCCCGAGGCTTTACAGTCATCCTGAAAAAACCTGTAAGGGAGTTTAATACTTTGTACACTTAGAATTGTACACTTAGGGTACTCTGCTTAGCTTTGGGCCCTTCATGGAGCCATTTCTTCCTTAAATGAACTTTTCAATATATCCATTGATTATATATATAAGGACTCAAGTGTGTGTATATAATTGTTTAATAGTGTATACCAATTTCCAACTTTATATTTTAGTGAAGAGATCACTGGAAAAAAGGGCACACTTCGACAACTGTGCTGCCCTGAGTTGATAATAAGCTCTAGAATTGTATATTGCCTTGTTCATAGGGACTCTATCTGAAGTTAAATATCTGCAGTGATATTTTGTTGCCCACTTCTAACACAGGTTCTGTAAATAGTTTTATTTAAACTGCTTAATTTCTGTTTCTGAGTTCCTTGTTTTTTCATGGACTGTTGGTATTTTTCAAGAGGTACTTGCTTTTTCTATTTAACCAAGATGTGCGAGCATCTGTGTAGGTGGGTTTTTTTGTTCATTTTTAATGGATTTAAAGAAAAAAAGTAGGCATAAGTTACACTGTGTGTAGAGTAAATACTGAAAGTATACTTTAGCTTTAAACATGGGATGTTCTCTCTCATCCTTTTATAGCCAGCTATTCCTCTAAGAGTTTCCAGGTAGGATTTTCAGAATAGAATTTAAATAGCTAATTCCCATGGGAATTGATTTCGAATCTACAATTCTTGGTCTCCTTTCTAGAAACAGGTTCCAAATTCTCTCTCTAAATCTTTGCAAGAACCTGTTCCTGTTTCAGCTGAGTTGTCTTCACCAGTATCTATTCAGTCCAGGAAAAATCTCATAGGTTTTCTTGAGGCATTTCAAGGAGATAGCATTAATGCCTGATTGGACCTTATATATATAAGCAATAGGAAGAGGGATTGCTGAGTTTGTGCTCTACATTTCTCAACATAGAAAGAAGAAACGTAGCAGTTAACATCTACTGAAGTATAGGAAGCCAGATTGCCAGTTTGGACGTATAAAGTCCCTGAAGTTAGATGACTAAATTCCCTTTTAATGTATGCACTTAATGGTATTAGCCAGTGATAATAAGGCAAGTAAAAGACCATGCCTTTTCTGATTTACTTCTCCAGAAATCAGGAGAGTTGTTATTCTTTCCAGAATTCTTCAATCCTTCCAAATCTGTTCTCCCATTTGTCTACTTTCAGAATATTTTAACTTCTGAGCCATTAGATGGTTAAAAATGATGCTCACTGAGGCAGTGAATCCAGTTCAAGTTTATCTTCCTCTAAATGAGGCAGAGGTAAATGTAACTGAGTTGCTTTTTTTTCTATATTTCTACACATTCCCTCGTGCTGGTATGTCAGATGGTGCTTAGAGAGGTGAAGCACAAAATACCTTTGCTTGTCAATGAAGAGCACTTAGACTTAACTCTCTGATTAATTTTAAGCATTTTGGCCGCATAGTTTTGCTGACTGTGGTCCATTCATTTAACAAAAGATCCCAGCAGACTTTTTGATAGTCTCTTGTCTGTGAAGCCAGTTGGGGGTTGCTGGCTTCTCAGTGGTTTGCCAGCCTGCCTGTGGGCGTGCCTGGGACGGGGAGGCAGAGCTGGGAACGTTCCTGGTGCTGCAGCAGCTACTTCAGTTATGTTTAGTGCCATGTCACTTTCTTGAATGATCCTTTCAGATGACTTAAGTAAAGAGCACCATCAATAATATATCCAGGACAAGATGCACCCTGGTTTTCACTAAGTGGGAGAGTTGTCGTTTTGTGGAACTGTTTAAGCTGTTTTTTGGAAAAGGACTTAAGAAAGCACTCTGCTCTGAAGTGAAAGAAGCGAACATTCTGTTATCTAGAGTATTGTAATTAATGAACAACCTTGTGATGAAGGACAGGAGGGATATTTACGTGTTATATGTGAGAAAACAGAAAGGACTTGTCTGCACAGGGATGTGCTCCGGTTGTGCTGTTAGCCAGTACAATGCTCTGTTTAAACAGCTGTAATTATACTGGTAGTTCCCTGTGCAAAGACTCTCTTGAGTGTAAGAATGCCCTTTTCTAGTCTTAGATGAGGCCAGAAAAAAAAGAAATCTTTCTGGTTTAACACAAAAATAGAGCACATACACAATGAATTATACCAAATAAAAGCAATGGTTTTATTTATTTATTTTATTTTTGTAAGAATGCCCTTTTCTAGTCTTAGATGAGGCCAGAAAAAAAAGAAATCTTTCTGGTTTAACACAAAAATAGAGCACATACACAATGAATTATACCAAATAAAAGCAATGGTTTTATTTATTTATTTTATTTTTGTCTGTCTTCCTGTGTAGCTTTCATGGCTAGAAAAACCATGGATGGGCCAACAATATACTTGTGATGTTGCTCATCTTTCTTATTAATACCTTATTACTGTTTTCTAATGTTCTCTTCTTCCTCTGTCATAACTATCTATCATAACTGTCTTTATATTTAAATTATAGTTCTTTTGCGTAGCATTTGGCCTAAGGGGGTCCTTTTATAGAAGAGCTCATAGGTACAACAGTAATGCCAAAACAGTTGAGTCCAAAATCAGACATGAGGGCAGTATTTTCACTTCTACTACCCTTATTTACAATTTACTTGTATTTTTATATTCATTCATATTACAGTTACATATAATAGACGATCCTATTAACATTTAACTGAAATTATAAATATATGTGTGGAAAGCTCAGCAACTCAGGTCCAACCTGTTATTTGATCATACCTACTTTCAGGAAGCTATAAAATCTACTGCAGACCAAGGTAATTAGAACTGGAGTAACCTAAAAAGAAGGCATTAAATGCAGTGTGAATTGTTTCTTAATATATTATTTTCCTATATCCTTTTGGATCTTTTGATTATATGATTAAGTTAACTCACATGGGAGATATCTTTTCTGTCTGGTATAGCTGATAGTTTGTTTTTGGTTGGAGAATGCAGCTAATTCTTTAAGATTTGTTGATGACATTGGAAATCATTATGTCAACTGAAAAAAAATACACAAATTATGGATGTAAAGATGGTTGAAATCATCCTTTCTATGTCTTTCCTGATTCAGCAGTGTTTCCTGAACTAAATTTGGTTATCCAATCTAGCTACCTGCGTACTTTTAAAGTATATAAAAAAATTTGTTTTAAAGTCATTAGCTCTTCTGTTGGGAAACTATTACACAACTCCTGAATCTGGTTTTGGAAACTTCCTTGAGATAATCTTAGTTTTGTTCCAACACAATACCTGTAAGGTATGGCTTTTTTTTTCCTCTGTTATTTAAAAACACTTATGTACATATTAAGAGAGCTGTGATAATTTTTAATGCCACAGAAGTGATGCTAGTGGATACAAACCAAGTGTTCAAGTTATTGTTCTGTTTCCAGGTAGTTCCTCCTAGACAATCATTTGTTTTCAATCTTAAGCTAATGCTTGGTCCTTTTCAAAATAAGCTTGTGTTTTGGTGTATTCCAGAGTGTTCTTTCTGTCTGAATATTATTGTACTGTGGGAAAGCCACCACTGCAGATGTAAGAGAAAGGATCTCAAAATGCTAGTCAACTGCATAAGTAGCTGATCTTGTTGGAAACAGAGTAGTTGAGCATCGGCCCATCTTACCATACAGATTTACACTAGATCATCTCATTTTGACTGATACAGTACTTTCTGACCAAAGGTTAGGGTAACAAAGTTGACTGGATATCCTTTAATCATCCCCTATGGAATTTTCAATTACTGAATATTGCAATACCTCAATTTTTTAAAGACTGTAAACTGCTAGTCCTTGTTTGAAGAGTTTTTCTGAAGGCTGGAACTATCCATTCATGGAATGATAACTGAGGAGTTACTTCTGTGAATCAAACTATCTTTTATTCATTATTTGCTGAGGCCAAAGACCTCAGATCTGTTTGTGGTTTTACATTGTCTGGGGGAGAAAATCGGACTAGCATGTCTTGAAATCTGATTATAGTTAATTTTCCCATGTTAGTGTTCAAATATATTGCATTATGTTAAAAAACATAGTTTGCAGTATTAAGAGAAAAGAGCTATGTTCAATTTTGAACACTTAGCTTGCTGAAAGTTATATTTGGTCTAATGAGATGAACACTTGTACATGCAATTGATTTTGTTTGGCTTCATCAACACTAATTCAAGGTTTCAAAGATAAGCATAGGTCTTTAGTTTGTTCTTTGGTCCAAAATCTGATCTGTGTTACAGGCAGCTGACCTTTTCATATAATTACTAAAAACTATCAGCAGATACTCAAAGACATGGTTTGATTCTAATTTTACTGTGCTTGCTGCTGTTTATAAATGTGCATGTCTATATTGCTAGAAAGTGATAACACTAAAGCTTAAGGTATTGTTATTTTTAGGAAAGTTTTCTGGAATGTGAGAACATTACATTACATTTGTCAAAAAAATCTTTATATCATTTTTAATATGTAAAAATTCTGGAGACATGTTGTTTTTATGTACTGAAAAATCACTTTTTGCTTCCTACCTCTCAGGAAGCACACTCATATATGTTGTCTTGACATAATCCCATGCAGTAATTTAAACTGAGCTATCCTTTCTTGAAGTCTAAAGTCAAAAGCAGCTTAGTGCTGATTGTAGTGGAAAGAAAGAGGAAGAAAAACTGCAGTAGATTTATTCCCCCCATTCCATTTGATTTTCTTGCTGTTATTGAAGGATGCGATCCAGATACTTTCAGAAATTCACTTAACAGCATAAGTTTTTTTTTTTTTCTTTTTTTTTCCCCTATCCTCTGGAAAAAAAAAAAAAAAAAGTGTCACTTTGAAAAGAAGGTGATCCTTTTTCTTTTTTTTTTTTTTTGCGCTAGCATCTGCAGTTTTGTTTGACTTTCCAAAATCAATATTTTTCATGAGTAAGGAAGAGTCAATGAGAGAAAATCATGGGTTTTTTTGTTTTGTTTTTTTTTTCCTCAACTTAAGAAATGCTCATATATAGCTCTGTTTGAAAGTTTATTATGTTTATGGAAAAAAATGGTTTTGTGCTGGTACTTTGTGTCAGCATCAAGTCTGAATATATCACTTTATTCAGTTTGTGATGCCTATTTTGAGATCACAGTTTGCCATTGTATCTATGGGCCTTAAACTTCTGTGTTCTTTTCCAGTAAGCCCGGGAGGTAATGGATCTAGACAGAGGTAAAGATCTAGCACTATTTTGCGAAGAGACGGATTCTGCTAAGTTTGCTTCTTTTGTTCATGTGCTCTTGGGTGGAATATAGAAGCTGGCATTTTTTCTAAGATAAGGGCTCTTATCAAAAATAACTTTCAATAGCTTTACAAATATTACGCAATGAGTACAGTAATTAAACTTATTTTGGCAATCCATAAAGGCCTGATAATTCTGGATTTATTTAGTAATATCTTTTTATACAATATAACTAAAAAATTTTTTTGTAAGTCTGCTAGTTGTTCACGTCCGTAAAATAATTTTTGTTTGGCTGAAGATAGTGTTTTATCAAACAGCTGCAGAGCCTATGACTAATGCTGTGCTCAAGATTCGGTTGAAGGTTGAACATCAATCCCAGAACTAGTGGGTCAGGTCTCAGGTGTGGAGAAGGACTGCACACTGGTGGGCTTTTGAAGACCCAGTGTCTTCACCCACCCCAGATGGTATAGAGTAAGAGTTGAGCAGACATCTTTGGTACTTCCTTCAGATAATTTTCTACTTTTCAACCATGTCTCAGGGACTTCATGAGACATGGTTTCTGTTTGTTTAGTAACCCTGAATATGTTTTCCTTCTAGTAACTTACCCAATATTCCTTGAGCCTATGTAAACTATCACCATGGCCAGTACATTCTGGCAGGGAGTTCTGCAGTTCGCAAACCTCTTTTTGTCTCTTCGGAGTGTTTCCTTTTATCTCTAGTTGTTTCACTGGAAGAACAAGGGAGTAATCACCCTTTTCAATTCTTCTGTGCCATACAGGGTTTTTAGTACTTGCTGGAACACAATGAAATAAACTTTTTTGTTCTACAGCTAAGACAGTTTGTTTTTGTTTCTCTGTGTTTGTCCATGGAGAGTCTGGCTTCATCTTCTTGATAACCTTTTGGTAGTTGCTGGCATGCTGCTGTTAGGTTTCCCAACGGTGTCTTGTCTTTAGACTGACAAGCTGAGTTCCCTCAGTGTCTCCTTCTGTGCTCCAGCACCCTGACTATCTTGTTGGCCTTGCTCTGGACTTGCTCAAGTTTATTAATGTCTTGCATGTCATGTAGAGCCCAGAACTAAATGCGTGCTTCCAGATGTGGTCTAAAGAGTGTGTCGTAAATGGGAGTAATAGAAGTTTCCTTGCTTTCCTGGCTGCATTCCTGTTGATCTGGCCTGGGATACTCTTAGCCTTCATTAGTACCACAGTGCATTGCTGACTTTTGTTTAACCAATTCTCCACCAGGTCTTTGGAACCTTTTTGAGCATGCCTTGTGGCAGGGGTTAGTCAGTCCTGTATGCAGAACTTTGCATTTGTCCTGATTGAATTTAATAAAGCTCCTATTGCTCCATTTCTGCACTTCATTTTGTCCCTTTCAGTGGCATCCTTGACCTTTAGGGTATCACTGAAATGGAGGTTGATTAAATCCATGAACCTTATAACTAAAAATAGGTGTAAGGGAGTGAAGCTGAAGCTGTTAAAATAATTTACAGATTCCACAAAAGAATCCTATGAATTAGTCTGTAAAGTTGCACCAGTAGAGAAAGGTTCTAGCAAAATGAATTTTAAAACGTTGTATAGGTATTAATTTAAATGATACTGTTAATACCACTTCTGTTCTTAGATTAATCCAAATTTTATTGATAGATTAATAATGATGAATGAAGTTCTAGTACCTTTAGTCAAAAAAGGAATGAAAGACTATAATTTTTTAATAAAATTCTTTCTCCATTAAATATAGCCATTTTCTGGCACAGTGGTACAATGTCCCAAACAGTCATGAATGATAAATTGGAGGAAAATTAATATAACTCTTAAATTGAAAATAGCACATAATTGTTGGAGAAGTAGAACAGATTCCAAATTCCTACATATTTATGTATGCATAAGTCACTAAAGCTTAATTTAATGTCTGTCTGTTTCATCTGAAATAGGAAGTCACAAAATGTAATCAGAAATCAACTAAAGTAGAAAGACTCAACAAAAGTAGATAGAATCTTCCCTGGAGATCTTCCAAACCAGCCTGGATGCCACCCTGTGCTCCGTGCTCTGGGTGTCCCTGCTGGAGCAGGGAGGTTGGACTAGATGATCCCTAGAGGGCCCTTCCAACCTCAACTGTCCTGGGATTCTGTGATTACGTGATTTTGTAGTTCTGTGATGGGCTGCAAAAAGATTTTGGAGAAATGTTTGTTACTAATTACTAAACTATGTTGTGTCTTAGTCATATAAACTTCATAGTACATTCAGGACTGTTCTAAAGATTTGATCAATTTTATAGGTAATGAAATGGGAAATATTTATGGGAATAGTCCTAAAGATGAACACTTGCAATATTGGGAACCTAGGATTAAAAATATATATACTGGAGGAAGAAATCTTTCTTTTATTCAGGTAGTCTGGATATTTATGAATATTTCTAAGAAATCAGCATACTTAATAGTAAATGCTCCCTTTTTTTTTACTTTTGAAAAAACTGGGAACATAGTGAAACCATGACTTTTCAGGGTGAGTTTCCTTTTTAAATTGTGCATTTTACATAGTATGTTTTACAAGCGTTTTTTTTAGTATGGTTTATGTGGGAGAAGTAGGATATTTGTTTGGTTTGGTTTTTTTTTTTTTTCTNTTTTTTTTTTCTGAAAGCCGTAAGATTTTGAAAAAGATATGTGGTTCCGGGGGCTACCAGTGAAAATAAAACTTTTAGCAATTATAGTTTAATAAACCACACAAAATTAATGAAATACGGCCCCTTGAAAATCCAAATTTGGATGAGCTTTACAACAATAGTGCCAATTAATAAGTTGCTCAGCATAATGAAAAGCAAAAATTAGTACAAAGGCAGTTGACCTGCATTGTAGTTAGTTGTACCTTAGATGTTTTTAAGATACTCTGACCAGATTAAATAATCTCAAACCAAATTTAAAACAGACTGTATATTAAAACCTTTTTTTACTGCTAAAACTGCTTTTACTGGTAAAACTTCATAACCTCTCAAGCAAATCCTTTCAGAGTTACTGACAAATTGGCCAGAATAAACTGTGCTGAGCTGTTTAAAGTTTCACAGCTGTCAAGAAAATTTGCTTCAATTTGAACAGGATTTCCTTTTCTGGGGGAGAAAAAATTTACAAGGAAGTAGCAAAAGCAGTTGAATAATGTTTTGTACCTTACTTGGCTGCAGGGAAGGAATGTAACAGGTAAAAGGTCATATCCTGTAAATGAAGATCTCATTTTGCACTTGCCAGTAATTTATGGAATGTAACAAGGTAAGATGTGCTGTGTGGTTGAATCATGGATTTCAAGAGGAGATTTTACTGGATGGATTGAATTCTATAGTGCTTACCCAGGCAACATTCAGGAGCCTTGGACTAGAGGAGGGGTAAACAAGACTTTTCATCTCTTATGATTAGAAAAGAAAGCATTAATCTTGATTGTGCCACATAATTTGTGCACAAACATTGGAAGGTCAGTTTGTTCTTTTTTGTTGTTTGCTTTTTTCTTTCATCAGGAAATAAGGTGGAAATAAGCCAATATTAACATAGCCAAAAGGTCTTTGGAAGTTGCTGTAGAAATAAAAGATGCATTCTAAAATAATTAAAACCTTCTTGTTGGCAATAGTGCTCTAATGTTGTCACAATCATGTGCATTTCGTGGTGCTAAAACACCACAGAACAAGTACTGCTTTTTTTTTTTTGTTGTATAACATCTCACTCCAAAATGAATGTTACGGAGGTGTAATAGAATCCTATGACATTTAGCCATTGTCACTGCTGACAAAGGGTATAGTCAAGTGAAAAAAAAGTCTACCTGCGTTACAGAGAGTTCCCTGGAGGACCCAACCAAGATGCTGTGCCCCAAGAAGGAAGAGTAGCTGCCCTGACATTTGCTAGCCCAAAGAATTGTTCCACTGATGCTTTCTCAAGGTTGGGGGCTGTTAAGGGTTCCATGGCCAGAGCAGGGTTTGTGAACTGATCTATTTGCCTCTAAAAATCTCTCACACAAAATCTAAAGGATAGTAAAATATGCTGTAATCATCTCCAAGGGAAGTAGGATTTATAAGGGAAAAGTATTCCCTTGAATTAAACCCAGACTTCAATTTTTCTGAGAATCCTTGTGTTGTCACTTTATATTTCTGCAACTTTATAGATTCTGTTTCGGTTATATGTTTTTTTTTTCTGTTTGGCTCTTGGGAGAAGGTTGAATCAAAGAACATTTGAAGTTGGGTAGCATTCTGTAGACCAGACCAAAGCAAGCCTTACAGGCCATACTCTTGAGAGCACAGTCTTGGGAAAATAGTCACTAGCAGCAGTAATGTTCATCAATATCAGTAGAAAAATGTATAAATACTCTGCTAAGTAGAGTATGCAAAATAAGACTCAGAGTGGCCCATCTCTTTTTCACAGATGTTGCTTTTAGAAATTTTTCAAGCAATACAGTTTTGTGTGTGCTTCCTTGGATCTCTCTATGCTACCTCCCTCTAGGTGAGACTTAAAAGTACTAGCATGGGCTCCTCCTTCTTTTCCAAAGGTTAGTGTCTGATGTAGTTTTCTTTCTACTGCAGTTTTTAATGTACTGTGAAGACTGCTGATCACAGAATCACAGAAGGTTTAAGGTTGGAAGGGACCTTGAGCAATCATCTAGTCCAATCATCTCTGACTTAAATAAGCAGTGCAGGAGTTAATGATTCATTCTGCAAATTATTGCTATTACTAGCACCTAAGCTACTTCCTGTCTGAGATGAATTGTTCACATCTCACAAAACTGTTGAGCTTGTCAGTCTTCAGACTTCAGTCTCTGTGTCAGTTACTCTCTAGCTGCAATAGTTCCAATTGAAGACCAATTATTATATTTTAAATTTGCAATCTAGGGAAAGATAGACAGCTTTGCAAGGATGCTAATGTGGCACTGCAGATCGCCGTACCTCTTTATGATCCTTGCTTTTCCTTTGCAAGAATAGCATTGTGAAGTTATATTCTCTGAGTAGAAGATGAGTGTAAAATCAAATTCCCTGAGATAGCAGAGGAGGTTCTGAACTTCCTGTTCTGGTAGAATTGCAACTTACGTGTAGCAGAAGTATCAGAATAGTAAATAGATGAACATATAAGACAACTAAAGAATGGAAAATAGGAAATAGTATTTCTTTGTGCTATCTCAGTATAGCATGAAATGTTGTTATTATTAAAAACTGAGAATAAACCAATGGAAGAAAGGTGGATATATGCCCACTTGAGGAATGGCCTAGTTGCATACATGGAACACTGCATCTGTTAGTCACTAACAGAAAAACCTTACAGATTACTCGGTGTGTATAAATTACTTAGTAATATCAACTGTATATGTGTATTGAAAGGAGACTTCTCAGCAAATATTACCTTGTTGTAATGGAGCAGCAGTCTTTGGATTTTAGTTTTACTAAAACAATAATAGCAATGACATCTTTTCCAGATTTAGCTGGGAAGATCTGAGATTTTTTTGTATGTTTCTGGTCAGCCTCTTAAGAACAAAGACCAAGTCAAACAGCACATTTATCTCAAAGGTCATGATGGCACTGTCAACTATATGCATACTTGCAGAACTGCTCTCCGCAGTGTGCGATAAAGTAGTAGGGCTGAAGTCTTTATAGCTTAATTCTTTACTTTTTTCTTTTATTTCATGGAATTGTGGAAAGCCGTTGCATAAAAAAAAACTTTTTGATTTTCTTTGTGGTAATGAGAATTGATCAAAAGAGTAATTAATCGTGGTTTCAGCTGAACTGAGATTGAAGATTAATAATTTAGGAATGTTGTATTTGGCTATTGACATATTATGGGTTCTTGATTCACTTAAATACAAGAATTGTTGACAGAAGTGTTGTGCATGTCTGCTTGCATGTTTGCTTATTCACTTGCACTTCAACTATGAAAACTGAAGAAACGCCTTGTGGGTGTCACTATGAGAACTCTGCCCGTCTCTCTCCATTTTAACAACAATCCATTTTCTTAAGTGGAATAGGGAATGCTCTCCACATATGAGAAATAAAGTAATTTAGAACTTTGTCAGACAAGTACCAAGTCTTCATATTCCAGTAGTCTTATTTTAAGCGGAGATTGAGAGTTGGAACAGGAACTGCTTTTGTGAACCTGAAAAGGTGATTTAAACAGGAACAAAGTATTTAAACAGAAATCTAGCAGGTTAATACTGCAATACTTTTGACTTTAAGAAAAGGCCATTTTTTCTTTCAAAATGTTTATGTTGGAAGATGACTGAAAATATCTCTTCTCTACTTCCACTTGCAGAATATTCTCCTAGTAGTACTTTAAATTTGTTAAATGTCTGAACAAAATTAAGAAATAATGCTGTGTCAGATACTTCAGTTAAACGGTTATTTGTCCACTTGCTTGTGTTTGGAATTGTAAGTATTTTGTATTCAGAACAGGTATATTTGAAAGTGTGTGTGTGTGCATGTATGTAAGGTTAAGATGAAGGTGGCTGAAGGCTGGTCTGTACAAGTTCAGGAGGTTTTAAACATACCTGGCACAGTGCTTCAGGATTGTTCAGCATTCAGAAAAATCCTTCTGATATACTTATGCCTTCTTGTGATGGTTTTACCTCAGATCATTTCCCCATAGTTGCAAAATGCAAGTACATGGATAGATTTCTCAAAGTGCACACACTCACTACTTTATTCTCCTGTGCATGTAGACGTGTTATAGAAGTTGCAGTGTGATGGGGTCACTGTAAATGGTCTTAATAATAATCCTAATTCTTTAGGAGAAAAAGAACAAAAAAAAAAGGTTTAACTGCAGTCAAATTTACATAGTTGTTAGTTGCATGAAATGTTTTAATTATCAAAAGGAATTGTACTTTTTGGTATTTTTTTTAATTAATATTGAAATTAAGTTTTGTATTACCTAGTAAGAGCTTTACAGTCTTTATGGGTACCATCCTTCTCCTTTTGGATGGCTAAAGTGGAGGCAACCTAGTGACCTAACAGGTCATCTCTGTGATGATGGGAAGCAGGTATCATGGATTCTTGGGGCTTGCAATGGCTTACACCCTCCAGAACAGCTTGCCTTGTTTTATTACCTGCTTGTATCTGAGAGGTCATCAGGAAAACAAGTAGCTTGAAATAGCTGGTGTGATTTGTTCTTGTGTCAATCCTCTTCCTGATGCCAGGGAGTCAGTCAGGAAGTCTAGGTATATTTACCAGAACCTCCTCTGGGCTGTGCTGGATTTACTGCATATGTCCAGGCAGGCTGTATGAGGCGAGGTGCCTGGGCAGTGTGCGGCTGTAGGGTGTCTGTGTAAGAGTTAAGATAGACGACTTTTTGTGTAGGGGAGGTTGCTTCTGTGCACTGTTACCCTCTGGTACAGTATTCTCGGGGAACACTGTGTTCCTTAATATCCTAAGAAACTCAGAAGCGATTTGGCCTTCATAATGGAAGGAATTGAAGAGTTCTATTCAGGTATGTGCTCAGATGAGTTATCTTTGGTCTGCTGATACCTCAGCACACAGATGATGATGTTTTCATATGTAAAATACCTTTGGAGTGTTAAAGTCATGAACAAGTATGTCTGTGATCTTGAAGCAGCACATTAGACAGGCCATCAGCAAAAATCATTTTGAGTTAGCTCTCTTTCTCATCTTGACATATTTCTTGATAATATGTTAGATAATTGTGGACAAGTATTCCCTACTTTTGAAGTATGACTTGAAACACAATGCAGTCCCTTCATTATCAATGGAGGAATCTACCAGCAAGTCTGGCTCAGTCCTCCCTCACTATTTTGAATGTTTCTGAATAGAAACTGGTAACATATTGTTGTCTTTGGTTCATTTTGAGATAGTCCGTTGTTTTATTAGGGGAGGAGAAGTGAAGAGAGAAATGGAGAAACAGAAGCAAAGATATTCACACTTCCAATGTCTCGTGCTGTGAGGATCCTTCTGTTCTCACTTCAGTGCTTTTTTTTATCATTAGTGGCATATTGCTGCTGTCACTGCAAGGCAGTTTTTTTTAAAGATATAGTGTTCGTGTGGTGTTTAAGCTCCTGCTGATGTGCTGCCTGAAGTGCAAAGAAAAATATACTTTTTTTTGTTGTTGTTTTTGCAAATGAGTTGTCTGGTTCTCATGTAGTTTAGTAGAGGGGACTTCATAGTGTAAGAACAACTGAAATGTTCCTGATAGCAGCAGTAATGTTCTCAGGGGCCCGGTATCGCTTCCACTCCTATTCAGCAGTTTCCATATCCATGTTTGTGTAGCTGCACTGCTCAAGAGAAAGCCTTATGCAGAATTTGTCCTTTACCTGCATTGTCTTCAAGTTTGATCTTCCCTCCCTTATTTGGCTGTGCAAAGTTGTACTGTGCTTAGTACAGCAGTGAAAAGTTTCTTTCTGTAGGCCCAAACCTGCCTCTTCTGTGATGTTTGCCAGGTGGTTTCATTTGATACTGTTGAAGTGGTAGCTGAGCTGGTAGTTGGATGGAAATACCCTCTCTGCTTGTCTCTTCTCTCTTTGCCTGTTCCCACAGGCAAGTGCTCTGCACTTTCTCAAACGCTGCTTGTTTAAAATTGAGCTGTCTGTAATTTCTCCACTTACTTTGTTCCTGTGTGCTTTCATGTATGGAAATCTGTATGGTGATGAGCATGCTCCAAACCGAAATTCCTCATTTAAAAATTATTTTTTTCTATTTCCTGAGTTTGCTACTAAAACTCTGTGATGTTTAAATGGCTAAATCCCAGATCAAAACTCCATGTGGATGCTTTTCAGTGCTTCTTTTCTACTTTGCTGATGTATTACTGATCCCATTGCCTGCTTCTTAACTTGTACTAGTGTTGAACTTCTATTCCTGAGCTTTAAATATATAAAAGAATATCACCTTTCCTGATTTCCTTTCATTTTCCTCTTAAGTGTTTGTGCTTCTCCAGACTCTTTTTACCTACCAATATTACATCCCCTCAACTTAAATTATTTATTTATCCTAGTTAAAACAAACAGCACTGAATCTGAGAAAAAGAGAAGTAAAAAAGTGTTTTATTCCCACTCAGCCAGACAGGCCATTTATCTGCCATGTGTGAAGAACTGCAGCACTTGAGGCAGAAGACAGGAGAGAGGGTGGGACTTGCTTCTTCTGTGGAGTGTAGAATTCTGTTTTTAGCATTAATTTTTTTTTTCAAAAAAGTGAAAAATGATTTGCTGCATCACAGTGATGGCTGAAAGCCTCCAATCAGAATATAGTTATTAAAATCAGATCTTTTCATTTCAAACTCTTGATTTGTAGGAAGCCATGATATTACTGGGGCAGAGCTTTGCAACACAAGATCTCTTTAGTTCACTATAGATCATACTGCATCAGCTCAGGGTTCTTCCTAACAGATTTTTTAAGAGCTAATGTTATGATGAAATATTACCTTTGACACAAAATAATCTGGTAAGATGCTTGTACCATTAATAAAGATTTTGCCGAACACTATTGGGAATGATATAATTGCGAACTGGTAAGCAAGAGAAGAAAAGGACAATCATGGTTAATTATGTCAAAGAGCTTTAGAAAAAACATTTACTTTACAAATGCAAGAGATTATTACCTCAGATGAATATTAGTGATAGGGCTTGATTCTTTAGCTACTGGTTTATTAAAATACTCCAAAATAAAGCTAATATGACTGCTGATGTGAAGAATGTGTTCAGGGTTCAGGATGTCTAAAAGTGTTTGGTTTAGTGCATGAGCAGACAGATCTTTTGTACCTGAATGGAGGCTATTTGTAATGCAAAAGTATTTTTGCAGTAATGGTTTTGGGAAATAAATAAAAGATTTATATATAGTGCTTCTGGTTTTGATTAGGTTCAAATTTAGTATCAAATCATGTTCCCCAGAGTTGCTTATATGAGTTAAAACTTGTCTGAAGAAGATACAGAAGCTATCAAGGCCTTACTTTCCAGTAATTGGAGTAGCTCAATATCAGATGCAATTATTGCATTCTTTAAAATGCAAATATATTAAATTATTAAAACTATTAAATTACTTTTTTATTAACTTACAGCTGAGTAAATCACATGATTTACTCTTTTGTGTACTGTGGATATGTATCTGTACATAGTGCATATAAACCTACTGAGAGAAACTTAAGAGAGATTACCTTCATCTCTCACTCATACTGTCTGTCAGAATTGGGTTTGGCTCACTCTGTCCAGCAGCTCTTACTGTCTTTCTGAGATTGGTGCTGTCTTTAACAGGCCTGACTCATCAGCTGATCATGCACTGAACTTCTCAACAGTAGTATAACTTGTCCTGTTAAATGTTGATACAACCAGAAACTGGGGGTCATTTGCATTTAGTAGTGATGGCTGTGAACTGTAATGACTCAGGAACAGGTACACATCCTTAAAGTGATGAGGGAAGTCCAAAAGGGGAAAGAAATGCTCCATCTATATCTTTACAGCAGCGTGATTCAGAGCTGTTAGCCTTACCTCCTGTGCTCCATGAGCAGCATGGCAAGAATATGGATACGGATTTTCTTGTAATGAGGAAATTCATAGTGGAAAAAAGACGTTTTCACAGCGGTTGAGGAAAACCCCTATATTCGCCTGCTATGATTTGCCTTATCTAGTTTATCCAGTTTGTAGAAACTGCAGGGTCTTCCTTCTCTGAAAGTTAGTTATATGCAGAATTATCAGAAGAACAGAGCACATCTTTCTGGTGGTTAAGATCGTGACACTAAATTCTCCACGACCTTGCTGTTTCAGCTACACATCTATTTTGTGCTGTTTCTCTGTCTCGACCCTGCGCGTGCAGAGGGCTTGGACTAGATGACCTGTAGAGGTCCCTTCCAACCTTAAGTGTTCTATGATAAGCTGTGGTAAACTGATGTCAAAGACATATGGAGTTGGAGCAACTTACTGGATTTAAAAAAAAAAAGAAGAAGCTGAAAGGGTACTTCAGTATCTTTTTTTACAACTAGGTCAGTGCCTTGCAATCACAGCATTCTTCTGGGAAGCTCTTCCTCAAACGATATTTCTTGTTGGCCCATAAAACCACATCTCATTCTCTTAAGGATCTTATTTTCAGATAAAATTTAAGATCTTGAAAGTCATATTCCTGCATTAAATGACTCTTCCATGCTTCCCCTGTATTTGGAAAGAAGTGAACACAGTTGTTTTGTACAGGGAGATTGGGCAAGATGATCTCTAGAGGTCCCTTTCAACCTCAACTCTTCTGTGATTCTGTGTTTTCAGTAGGTATGCTTGTAAACTGACAGTACTTGTCTTAGTGCTGAAAACATTCAGCCAAAAGTTTTGATAAGCAAAGTATGACACCAAGGAGGGATTAGCAGACATGCCTGTAGAATACGGAGACCTCAAACGCCTTGTTCCTGAAGTCATGATGACTGTCAAGTTGGAGGTTGCCAGAATTCTTACCTAAGCACAGCAAAATAGAGCAGCCTTTATATTGTGTTAAGGATTTAGTTTTTGTTTTTCTCTGTTTTCAAAATGTGACTTGAAAAGAAAACGAGGAATGTAAGAGGTGACTGTGACTGTGGTTTTTGCTCCATGTCATGAGCAAATAATTTTAGAACCTGACAGTCTTGTTAGTGATAGAAGAGGCAAAATAGAAATTAGTAACTACCTTATTTATTCATTAAAAAAAGGATTTTTACAATACAGTTAAGTAATTGTTATCAAATGGACACAGAAAATGACAGAGTTAAACTGTTAGTTTACGAGATTGTCTTTTTTCTCACAGCAATCACACTGTGTTTTTTTACCTTCACATTTCAAGAGACTTGGAGCACTGCAGCTCTGCCGAACTGTTTGGCTTGTGTGAAATGCATAGGAAGATGGGTAGAGCACATGAAAGCCGCCTGACCAGTATTTGGTCTTCTGGTTGTTAGGTCAGGCAACATAGTTACCCTAAAGTTAGATTTTTTGAAGCTGGTCATTTCAGTTATCTTCTTTGTTTTTGACTTGTGATGAATATTGAAGGAGAGAGTATGTGTAGGTTAAAGTTATAAATCTAATGCTTCCTACCCGTTNNNGGGTATGTGTAGTTTTAACTTTTTCTTCCATTGCTTCTTCCCCTTTCTTTTCCCCTCTTCCTCCTTCCCCCCCCCCCCCCCGATTTTCTCAATATTTTATAGAAGTGTAAGCAGTATATTGAAAAAGCTTTTTAAATCTTGCAGATTTTTAAGGGCAACAGTTGCCAGACATTAATTACTTGGAAAATCCTCTGTTTCAAGGAAAACAAGTGTTTAAAACACAGTCGTATATGCATTTCTTTCTCTGTATGGTTTCAGGCTGAGAAACAAATTGTTTGAAATAATCGTAAGAGAAGTTAGATGTAATTTACAAAATGTGATTTAATGAAGAATATAATTTTATGAAGAATATAATTAAGAATATAATGAAGAAATATTGTTATATTTTCTAGCTAATCAGATTACTTTCTATGTTACAAATGTCTTGTATTTACAGATATGTCTTGTATTTACAAAATATACCTGTAACATACATTTTATTGAAATGTATATTTTGAAAGGGTAGATGTCAGCTACTGTACCTGAATAATTTGTTTATACTTTCCAGATATTAAGCCACAGAAATATAGAGCCTGAGTATAATGTTTATTCAGCTTATATCTTGTGGGTATTACTGCATTGGAACGCCTTCAACTTAGGTGGCCTGTGGAAACCCTCTGACGTCACGCAGAAGAACTGCCATGAGGCTTTTAACAGGGGGTTCTCTCCTGGGGATGAAACAGTGGTGTTGGTTTTGTGTAAAATGTGGAAAGGGCTAGCGGTGTGGTTGCAACCGTTGCCATTATCCTGTTTGGCAGCACAGTGCTAATGCCTCGATGTTGTGCAAAGTTTGTGCACTTCATAAGGCACTAGACAGGTGCCTGCTCTGCTGGAGAGTGATCTAGTTCAGCTGCTGTCTTTGTGAGCTAGTGAGCATCCACAAGACTGCCCGGTTGGCCCAGCCATATGCTCATAGCCCATGGAGCGCCCATACCGGCTTTCAAAAGAGAGCATTGCTCCATGGTCTGGGAAATAGGTTTGGGAGGTGCACGGTCTGCCTGATGCAGCATGCTTCACATTAGCATTGTAAGTGAGTGTTTCAAAATGGATCTGGCAAAACCAGTGTTGATGAGTTACCATATCAAACTTGTCACAAAGGCGGGTAATTGCTAGGTGGGGTTATATAGCCCTTCTTGTGCAGGAGGTCAGATTAGATCATCACTGTTTCTTCTGGTTTTAAGTTCCCTGACTCTAATGTAACCAGTCGTTCCTTGCGATCGCTGTCCATGCTTGTTTATCACTGACACACCCCAATCAACCCGCGTCCGTATGCAGCTCACAGCGTAGCTGCCTGTCTGACTTCCAGGGTCTCCCACAGGTCTCCATGTGGTAAGCAAAATGAAACTTTTAAAATACCCTACTAGGATATGCAGTTGATTTAGAGGGCTTGGGGAGGGTGGTTGAACATTACAAAGTTTCTCATTAGGAATGGAATTCAGGTGCTCCTGACTAATTTGAGCTAAATTAGTCAAACCTGGTTTGAACTGAAGCAGTACTTCACTTAAGATTAGTTTAGAAACAAGCATAATAAAAGCACACTCCAAATTTTACTAGGTTTAAATTCAGTGTATATATAGTTTCTCTGCTCATTTGCTTCCTTGTTCAGTTTCTTGATTGTAATCATGCATATCCTTCCTCAAACCTTTCTTTCTCAGGTAATGCACTGAAAGTACTTCGGTCAGATGTAGCCTTTGTTGCGAGTGTCTAATTGCAGAATTTTATCCACAGAAACAGGAATAGGATAGTACTGAGGTTGTCAGCACAAATTTGAACTGGTGTGTTTTTGGGGGGGGCTAAGGCGGGAGGGGGAGGTGGCATTGGTTCTGTGTAAATAGTTAGAAGTAGTTAATCACAGTTTATTGGAAAAGAGCAAGATCATTGCACTGGTATTAGGAATATGTTAAGAGCAAAATACTCTTTATTTAACTCAAAATATATTTTGTCTCTAAGCAGCAAGAAAATAAGCAACGTTGAAGTTTCAAATTTACTAGCAACAAGTGTGTCAGTTTTGTTTATGCCATGTATATACGTTTTATAGAAGATGGTGCACGAAAACGTTTGCTTGGACATTGCTCGGTTTTTTTGAACAGGATATGTCATGCCTTAATTTGTGTTCCTGCATCATTAGAAAAAGATGCAGAACCAGTTTAAGTAATTTTGAAGGGATTGGGCTTGCAAATGCAGTATTCAATATTTGTTTCCATTAAAAGCCTTCTAGTATTTGCACCGCTTTTGGACATAGACTCAAGGTTTGACATCCATATCTGTAAGTATTTTTCTCATATGCGAGAGGTTAACACAGATGCATAGTTATATGATCTTTATGAATGGACAAATAATCACTGTATTAACTCTCTTTTAAGCCCTTTCATAAAGAAAGGAGAAAGGGGAAAAAGTAAAAATTCACCATTTTTTATTCATAGCACAAAACAGAAGTAATGTGAAATTAAGGACAAAGTGGATGGGTAACCTTGATGCAAGTTGTTGTGGCTTGAAAGCTCTCTGCATTGTGTTGGCTGTGCTGGAATGAACATTTGCAGGGGTAGGTCAGGGAGTGAACAAATGGCTACTCAGTCAGATGTATTTGGTATTTTGAGAATACAGCCTTTTGCGGTTCTGATGTGCGTAAGCAGCCCTGTCCTTGTTCTGATAAATCTTCAGCTTTAACCTTGTTGGCATATGACTAGTCAGAACTGCTGAGAGAGAAATTAAAGACTTAAGTTTTCTGAGTTTGTGTGCATGGAATATGGAATATGTAATAGCTATTACTTAAATACACATATTTGAAAACACAAAAGCAGCAATTCATTACTGAAAAATGTTGATTTGTTTTTTAACTTGCATGATTATGGGTTGATTTTTAGTTCTGCAGATTGAGATCTTTTGGTCATATTTAACGTACTGGATTAATGTTACTACTATTCTGCCTGCACTGTTCATGGGACATAATGCCTTTCTTTCCTTGAGCTCATTGCTTCCCGGTAGTAATTGTTTTGCCAGGTACATTGCCTTTTTCAGGGAAGGAAGAGGAGATGTGATTTTCAAGGAGGACAGGATTGGAATGAACTGCTCATATTTTAATGATGTTTGAGTCAACACCACTCAGAGCTCTTACAGCCCTGCTCTAGTTCATCCTTTTGTTAGTTTCGAGTTTTAATTGGAATTATTCAAACAAATTCGCAAGAGCAAGAAAAGTTGCTGTGGGTAGAGTTATTGTCATGTGATAGTAATTGGTATGCTGGTAACTGTTTGCTAGGTTTTTCTCCTTTCTTTGCAGGGCCTGTGGTAGGAGGATAAGTCTATAGGTTGTTTTCCTCTGTCAAACACATGCTGCTGCTGAGACTACATACAAATTTTACTCAACAAAGCCTATTAAAAGTGGCTAGGAAGGCTCATTTTTGTTGGTAAAAAGGTGTATGACCTGATTCATGCGACTTTTCTCCTGTCTTGCTGACAAATGGTACACGTAGCTTTTCGTTGGAGTCAGATATACCCTGTAAAGGAGGAAACATAAATAGGTCATTTGAGGCTGCTAACTGTGTTGTAACGTATAAGAAGAGCAATTCCATCATGACTTGAGAAGGACTATGTATTGCACAGGTCGTTGGTACAACAGCACATATGTTGGATTATTGTATCAGGAAAATGTCACAACCTACCCAAAGGAAAATTTGTGTACAGAGGTGTTCTTTTTATGGTATTTCTCACTGACATGCCTTGTTATTTTTCTTTACATGGTTTGGCTGGACATTTAGAGTCACTAGAACAAAAATCCAATTTAAAAAAAGGCTTAAAAAAACTTTTAAAATCCAGTTTGCCTTTGGAAGAACAAGAAATAGATTTAAGGCTGGACTGAAAAAATAAAACTGCTACAGAGACTATTTTTGAACTTTCCACTTGTGCAAGGTACTTCGGAATTACTTTGGTGTGACTACTTGGTTAACTGTAGCAGATATGTTTGGGTAGGTGGAAGGTTGGTTACAGCTACTTGCGTACAGCTTTTAGGGGTTGGCAACTTGCCTTTTGGTTTCTCCTGTCAAGTGTGATCCAATTGTGAGTGCTCCAGAGGCCGGGCTGCTGTAACCCACATGCTAGTGTTCTTGTTTGCTTTGGCCATTTTGCTGTACAGTATGTGTTAAATTTACTTACATGTGAACTCAAATGTGATCAGAAATTCCTTCTGATCATAATTTGTGGCTCTTCACAACATACACTTCTGTCATGAGCAGAAGCATCTACCTCTTGTCTGATTGTTTAAAAGCAGTTTTGTTATTAAAAGGTTTAGTGATGGCAGTGTGCTGATCAGAACAGTATTTGAGAGGGAGGGGGGATAGAAATATATTTAAATATGAAGATACTAGGCAAAAGTTTTCATTCAACTTGTTAGAAGGCAGTTTATGAACTTTATTCAGCTGATCTAAGGTGGGTTGCTCATTTATTTACTTACAGCACAAAAAGGGGGAAAAAAAGGCATGAAAATCTCAGGGGCAAATAAGTCCCGAGAACCTTTGTGTTGTTTGAATCATCTTTTACAGTATCAGCAAGGCCACTGATGGAGCTGCTCCCCAGGGTCACAGAGGCATATGCAGCTGCCAGCTGCAAGGAAGAAGGGCACTGGGGCACAGCTTCACATGCCATCACGAGTGCATAGCCTAGCCTGAATGTGGTATGGCATGTGGGGCCACAGCCTCAGCCTTGAAACTGACCATCTACAGGGAAATTCAGAACAGAGGGAAGTTTCCCATGTGCTTACTAATGGCATATTGAACAGCAAAAGGACTAAGTGGGTAACATTGTATTCATATATTAAAAAAAAAAAAAAAGAATATTGGTGTATATTTTGCAGTGTATTTCAGGATGTGTGCAAAGACCATGCCTTGAAGAGATGGAATTAGATTTAGCTAAACCCAGAATGACTATCAGGTTCTTTAGCCTACTGGATGAGGGACAGTAATGTAGAAAATCTGCACAAGGAGGCTCCATGTTGCTCAAGATAATTAAAAATCCTTACTGATGGAGGGAGGTGATCCTGTGCTTGAAGAGGAGAATAATTTAAAGAGAGAGACTGTACCATTCCAAAATGGAACCTGCTTCGTTCATGTTTGTTTAATATACTGCTAGTCTTGAAGTAATGAACAAAATTTACTTTTTCAGTTTTCACTCATATTTCAAGTTTACATGCTTTTATTGGAAGCTTGTGTCTGTACAAAGTATTCATGTATTACAGTATTTAACTCTCTGTGTGAGTGCATGTATTTAATGAATTTAGGGAATTGTTTTTTCAATTAATACATTAAAACTGTAATTCACATTCAAATAAAATTTGTGAATAATATATCATTCTAAGCCATGTATTGCTAATTAACAATGGCTGTAAGTGCCAGTTGAGGTTCTAGTTCTCACGTGACTGTTTTGATGCTGGAAAGTATACTTATAAGGCAGGCAACAAACATGCAAACTCTTTTCCCTCCACCCATTAACTTAATTTCTGTGCAACATAATTCACTATAACTACTGACTAGCATATTGCATTATTCTGAAAATTCAGAGCAAATGGAATCCAGACTGATTCCAGATTTTGTGTGCTTCTATCCCTGTACAATTGTACAGGGAGTGTTAGGAGTGTTTTGTTTTACACAAAGCCATGTGTTTTGTTGTAAGACAATTCGGCTGAAATCTGTTTTTTTTTCTTTTTTTTTTTTTTAATAGAAGGCTGCATATGCAAAATAACGTAGATTTAGATAGCCTTTTGAATGGCTAACTAAACCGAGGAAGTAGCATGTGGAAATTTCAGGAAATTATATTTCTGCAGTGATGAACTGATCAGTGTGACTCTTTATTTCCAGAGTGCTAGATGTTAAAGTCTAAATGCTACCAAGTGATAACTGGTTAGTTGTCTAATATAACCTTAATTTGTCAACTGCTTTAGGAGGACTTTGTGACACTTGTTCAGTATAATAGCAAATGCTGAGTGTGAATTATTTCTGGATTTAGTTTCTGCTCAGTTTAAGCTACTTTCATGTATCCTTAGAATTGATCTCAACAAAGCTACAGATTTCAAACCACCATAGTTCTGTTCAATTCTCTACGTACATAAAAAATACATTTTTGTTTCCTTTTTATTAATGCTTTTGTTATGAAGATTTGGGCGTGAGATGGGCATACACTTGCAAGTGCTTCACTCTTTTATAAAACAATGCCTTCGTTCTATAACCAGTGTTCAGCAATATGTATGGACTAAACCACAGCAAAAGCAGCAGAAATGTTAGTTTGACTAGTAGTTAGCTTTGTAGAAAGATTTGCCAAGTGACAAATAGCACCTGCATTTTCAAACAGAAAGTGGCATGTACAGGTGGTGGCATAAATGTCTACATTGAAATGTACAGAAGGTCCCTGTGTTCTTTGAGTCTGGAAACCAGAACTGTATTAGGGACGGGTGCTGGCGTGGTGATGTTTTGTAAGTCAAGTACTGAAAGTGATCTGTTAGTGGTATTGGTCTAAGACTAATCAGTGGCATCTTTATACACCTTGCATTTGTTATGTTTTTAAGATTTATACTTTTTCTAATGATGATGACTGACATTGTGTAGGTTTTTTTTTTAAGAACCCAAAATACTTTACCAAAAAACATTATACTGTGTATTTTTGCTCTTCTTAGGATGTTTTTGAAGCCTATTAAGTGCATATAATCATGCTTTTTAGTTTGTTTTAAGTAGTATGTCATTCATTTATCCATGTGATATGTAATACTACAAAAATAGTAGATTTAAATGATCATATGTGTCTTGATAGTTTCCTTTTCCTTTTTTAACTTGATTTCTAATATCAAACTGCAGAGCACTTTGTGTTACTGTATGTGCATTTTTATTATTATGGGCTTGTTACTTTAAAATTTACTGCAAGCATGAGTACCTGAAAATAAATCTTTTGCTAATCTGGAAACATGATATGTGAAGTGAACACTCTTCAGCCTCCAGAGAAAGTCAGCAAAGTACTGTTGAGACAAAGTAATCCGTGGTGTGGGTCATGCTGAAAGCCTTATTGATATGAGATTAGTCTCGATGGAGATGTCGGGCTGTCACACATTCATCACAGAAATTGAGAGGAGGGAGATGGACTCAGAGTTTGGTCAGAAGGAGAGAAGGCTGAAGCTGAGATACATCAGCAGACTGAGAGTATGAAGGGAGGAAATGCTTCAGAAAGCCACCCTGAATAAGCTATGCTAAATAAAAATTGCAGGTCTTGGTAAGATACTTGGTCATGGGACAAGAAGCAGTTAGTTAAGGTAAGGCCACTGTTCTTCAGAAACAGATTTTGGAAGCCTTGTGTACTGTGCATGCATTTTTTTTTTAAGTGTAGTTTGCTGTTGGAAAAAAATGGGCTGCTGTGTAACATAACGTCAAAAAAAATGGAATGCAAAAATGCCTTTGAACTCAGGATGGATTTGTTTTTGGTTCCCAGGCAGTCAGGATCAGTGTTTTTGAACAAAAGGGAGGAGGCTGATTACCAAAAGGTTTCCTGTTCTTGTGGATAAGCTTTTAAAGAGAAACAGGAAGGCAGAAATTCTGAGAAATAATTAGTATTCTGCTGTGTTTTGTGACATTCTTCACAAATTGTAAATTAAGCAGAAGTAAGTATCTGTAGAATACAGCAGAGCAGAATGTCCTGAAGCATTTCCATGGGGGAAAAAAGAATTGCAGAATTATGCAAAGTGCTTCTCCTGTACTGGACTTTTATGCTTGAAAGTGCTGGATATGGGATGTGTTAGTGGATGTACATGCCAAACCTTACGGGAGATACATGATGCATTGAGGTTTGTATATGAAAAACCATATATATTTGTTTTTGCTGAGTAGGGGGATGATTTTGCTCAGATTTGATAATTTTCATGTCTTGTTGAAAAAAGCACTTCTATTGCTGTTTGGGGCACATGGTACGTATTACAGTGTGCCTGAAGTACTAGTTGTTGGACTAGCCTCCGCTCTCTTGCAAGGCATTTGGATCTCGCCCCTTCCTCTCTTGAATACATGTATGCACACAGGCACACGCTTGTAAACAAGCACGGCTTTTCCAGAGGAAGCAGCTGTGAACACACAGTTGCTCAAGCAGCTCATAGCTGTGGCAAGAATCTGTCTGGAAAGAACTGAAAAAGGGAAGAATTGCGCAAGGCAGACAGGACACTAGCTGGTCTGCTGCTTGGTGGGTTAGTAGATTACTGCGTGACTCCCTCCCTTTGGATTTCAGTCTTGTTACATGCCTGCATGTGTATGAAGGACAGTGGAAAACCAGCAGCCAGAAATACAACTCCAGGTAAAAAAAAAAAAAAAAAAAGAAAAGAAAAAGTACTAGGTGAGTTTCTTTTTGTTTGTTTTCTTATTTTGTTTCTCCCTCTCACTAAAAATAGCATGGAGTGGTTGTTATTTCCTGTTGTGGCTCTGTTAGCATGAGGACATGCCTTAGTGTTCTACTAAGGCCTTTTTATTTTTAAGTGTGACTGTCCTCACTCCTGCATCTTTATTTTGCTTAAGCTGTAGGCTGTTGTCTGTTTTCCAGAATTTGCTGCATTTTTCTTGACTTGCTAACTTTGCATCATGGTGTTGGAAAGTTTGGCAAGGTTGTCTGCTAGGGAAGAAGGGGGGAAGGGTGAGGCAGGGAAGGTGGGGGTAGGGAAGGACAAATTAGCAGGGGAGTGTCCTTGGAATATTCCTGCTGTGCAGGTGGCTTATAGTAAGGAGCTGTGTGCTGGGAGAGCCCTGGACACTGGCCGTGCCCGCTGGTGACAGCGGTGAGGATGAGGGATGCAGGTAAGGCAGCACAAAGGCAGATGGCTGCTAGCTGCTAGCTAGATTTTAATGTCATCCCAGTTCCACCACAAACATTACTTCCCCTTGCATGGCTGGAGTCTTTCCCTGCTTCGTAATGGACTCCCAGACAAGTATCCAGAGAGGCTTCAGACATGGCGGTGTGAACAGAATGAAGCTCTTATAAATGCTCACATCTGCTAGATAATAATGTTTTCATCCGATTTTTTTAGCCTCTGAATGATCTTAACTGGAAAAAACAGCAACTTAAAGCATGATTCTGATTTTTCACAGTGCTAACTACCTTGTTTTTCTACAAATGCGTGAGTAAATCCTATCACTGGATTTTTTGCAATGTCAGGTACAAGTACTTTATAGATAGAATTGTGATGTGAACCTACCTGGCAGCACAAAAGAGAGACAAATCAAAATAAGAGATAATACTTGATTACAGTAACCATTAGTATTTGGGCACCCCACTATATATATATATTTTTTTTTTGGTGTGAAATTTTAATTTCTGCATATTTACACTTGTGTTGATTGAAAGGATTTTGGACCCATGCTACATAGCTTTGTTCTGTGTGCAGCAGGGCCCATGCACCCCATTCTGTTGCAACACACAGTGGTAGTAAAAATTTTTAATAAAAAGCAAGTGATACTTTTTTTTCTCCTGTAAGCTCTTCCTCTTCGATCTTAATCACTGTACAGTAGCAACTGTTGTAGCCTTAGCCTGCTTCCACAACTTCATATATATTAGGTTCTTTTAGTAGGAAACAAAACAAACCTCAATATTTCAGCTCTGATGCCTGCCAGTACTGGGAAGCCCTAGCACCCTGTGATACACTTGCTTTTCTTCCATACCGTAAGAAAGATCAGTGCATAGTACAATGTTTAAAAGTTGTCAGGACTCCTGAAACAGTCTGTTCAGGGCTGCTCTGACAGAGCTCATAAAGATGGAAGCAAGAGTGGGAAAGGCAGGAACTTTAAGTAATGTGATCAAATGAAAGAAATGCTTAGTAGCAAATACAGAATCAAAAGGGTAGAGAAAGGCTGTTTATTTTACCCTCTTGCAAGCTGTGCTTTAGGAGCAATGAATAGCTGTGGTACATCCAGGATTGCTTCTGAACCTGTCCTTACTTGGAGTTGGCCAGCTTGACTGGATATGCTGCAGACACTACCTCTGTTCTGCTGTATACTTGTTGTTTGCTTTGGGAGGCTGTGACTTGGCAGGAAGAATTTATGTTACAGGATTCTCTTCTCCATTTTCTTTCCTGTGTCTTAGTTACCTTCCTGCTACTGAGGAAGTTGTGTGAGCAATATCCAAAACATGCTCCTGGGAAATTCCAAGAATCGCTACTTTTTTTTTTTCCTCAGGACTGTATAGCAATTAAAAAATGCATTATTTTCCAGGCTTGTACTCAAGTTTGAAGGCATTATATGATTATGATGTGAGAAAGATGTACAGCATTCTTTCCTCTCACTTGTGTTTCTTTGACATCATCTAGACAACACAACAAACAATTGTTAATTTGGTTTATGTATAGCATACTGCTTTGTTGATGCAATCTTTCCAAACCGCATGTTTTGTGGATTTTTTTTGTTTGTTTGTTTGTTTTGTTTTCTTCCCACTTACTTTAGATTTTGGGGGTATCCAGGCTGGTTGAGGTTAACATTGTATCCATCCCACGTGAATTAGTGTACACCAAAACTTCACATTGAGGGGAAAAAGCTGCCATCTGTCTTTTTGTTATACTCCCTTCCTCCTGTTAAAGGAGGCTCTTTCCGAACTTTGAATAACAATGAGAGTCATGATGGATGCAGGGTCTTTTGCTGCCCTGGACTTTGACATGTCACATATACCATTAATCACTTTATTATTAAGTCAGTTCTCCTTTTGGCATCAGCAGCAACAGAAGTTCAAAACCATATTTCACTTTCTTCATTTCTATCACAAGGGTAACAGTAGCACTGCTGTTGACAATGTTTGTCCCCTTCATCATTGTGCAGAAATTTGATTGATGCGTGTAATTTACTTGATTAATTTTGCGTTTTGAAACAGAGAACCTGCCCCTGTGCACACATATGTTCTGTTTCTGTCACGCACACATACACACACACACACACACACACATTCCGTGTTTACTAACACAGAGTTGGGTTTATTTGTTTCTGTCCACAAAAAAGGGTTCGAATGGGGAAGTAAAAGGCCTGTCCCTTGGCTGTGTTTATCCAAGGCAGCTGCTGGTTGGTTTATGGTGAAGGTTCTGTGCCTAATTCTTGTGGAAGTCTGCTGCTGATCAGGAATCATAAGTCATGACAAAGAGAGAAAAATAAGAAAAAGTCTTTCCTACACTCTCCCTGCTGTTTTTGTCATGTAGAAGACAAAAATGTTAGAAGTTAGCGAGGGTGGACATGTATTGCCAGTTTTCTTAATATTCTGTTTCTTAAAGAAATGTGGTAAAGTTGCTGATGTCTTCCTACAGCTTGTTTGGTGACAACTGCTTGTGTTCAAGGCCATCTGACATGATCAAAGTAATCAAGGTGCTGGCTGGCCTAGAGGGGAAATATCGCAGCGTCAGTTCTGGACTGAGTGATATCTTGAGCAATCTTTGGGGAGAGCATGGCATCTTTTAAGCCTTTGAAACTTTTTATCTTCCAGCTCTTTCCCTTCAACTTTAGTTTCTATTTCATTGTCAATTTCAGGTATTAAGGCAGCGCTTCTGATAGGAGATAGAAGCAATTTGATATAGAAGCAATTTGAGAACTTTATCTAATTTATCATAGTGGTCAGCTGACCATCACTGTTGTGCAGATTTTTCTGCCATTAGGTCTTCTATGAAGAGCAGAGATTTCATCTTTCAGAATATGGGGAAAAAAAAATGATGGCCATTGCCTTTCTGTTAGTTTTAACTCCAGTAGAAGGAACCTTTTGGATATGGTAAAGCTGATTTCAGATGAGTTCTGAAAGGCTACAGTGCTCGTGACCTCCTTGTAGAGTAATATGTGTAAGTCATTTTGTGTTATGGTGATTGTAGAATAAGGAACAGATCAGTATTTGTTTTTTTGTTTGTTTGTCTTTAAGTTGCTTCTCTTTGAAATTAGTTGTGTATTAATCAGATCTGCAGAGGTAAACCTGATTTGTGCTGAGTGGGAACACAGCCAGCAAAGTCAAAATCATTCATTCAGAAGCAAACTCCCTTGCTTTTTTTAAAGCTATTTTTAAGTGATTGTTCAGTGTCCTCCCCTTCCTCCCCTGGTACGAAACGTTTTTCTGTGTTTCAGTGAGGTACAGAACCTCTTATTTATACCGGAAGCTTCATTGTATTGTTCTACTTTGACATGCTAGATTCAAGCACTTCTTTAGATCTTAAATTTAGGTAGATTAAAAAAAATGTTGTTAGAATTGGTACTTTTCTGCTAACTCTGTCCTCTTTATCATTCTTGTTTTAATCAAATATTGAAATAAGCCTTCAAAGTATATTGGGAAGAAGAGAAAAGGTCCAGATTTTGTAAATAAAATGTATTTTTTAACTTGTCGAAAGACTGGATTGCACAGTCCTTCAGAGCATTCTGAGGATCTCTTCTGTGATGAGCCAGATAGATACAATATCAACCCAAGGGAAAATCAGAAAAATGCCAATCCGAACTCTCCTAGTCTCTCCATCCAGTTAATGGTTTTATATGCTTTCCAGCAGTATATTTGATTTAGGACAGATATGACTGCTGAATGAATTTAGGCATGTAGTAGCTTGTATATGAGAGGCTGTAATCCAACAATAATATTCTGTTGGTATACATGTGCTCATGCTGTTTATTCAAAATGCAAGTTAAATTTTATAGTGCTTTTTGCGAGGCATGCAGACCCTCTTGTGATAAGCATGGCATTTGAGGGTAGGTAGAGATGCACAAAGAAGTGAGGTCAGCGAATTTATGGTATTTTTGAATTTTCCTCAGTATGTCAGTCCCTCCTTGGTTTTGAATTTTTCAGAGCTAAGAGGTTGGTTCCTGATGGCTTTTTACCTGAACTGCACAAAAAAGAGCTGTTGCCTCCTTGACTTTCCAGCAAGATCCCTTTCCACAAGGAGTTCAAGAAACTCCTTTGTCCCTGCTGCTGTTTCGCCCTCCCTCCTTGCCTCCTCCAGGGCTCACTTGAATGTTAATTCTTTGTAATATCACACCAGCTTATATTATTTGGCCTTTTCCCAAATTCAATTGAATTTCTAAAGCATCTGTTGTAGATCTTTTGTATTGCTCTATCTTTACTGCTGTTTCTAGCCGCACCCAGTTTATTATCATTTGCAGATGTTGTTCCTTCCTTTTTGGTCCCCTTTTACCTTTAATGAGGAAGCCGGAGAAGATTGGCCTGGTCTTTAATGCGTCTGCACAACTTAGTACCTTGTTTTTTTATTGTGCTGATGTGGTGTTTTTGTCTAAGTTAACTTTTAAATCAGTTTTTCTGAGACAGTCTCTGCTTAAATAGAAAATATCATCTGTGACTGTAACATATATTACAGTTTCTGTAATAAAGTGTATATATTTTGGGAGGGAATGGAAGTGAAGCCGCTTTCTGTTGTACTCTTTTCTCATTTGTAACTGGAGTTTTCATAAAAGTTACTGGGAAGAATTTTTAATGGGTATGCAAGATTATTTGTCTTTTGTCAGCTGAGTATTACTGGTGAAGCTGTTCAGCTAATAAATGAAAACCCTGGTGTTTTTAATTCAGTTGTGCGTTGTGGAGGACAGTTGTGCATGGGGGACACCAGAATGGCAGTGGGCCTGAAGCAGTCGGCCTGTGAGGAGAGATTAGTGGTGGTGCTGCTGAGCCTTGGGCAGGGCCAGCTCCATGGTGACCTAAAGCAGCCCCTAATGTCTCTAAGGGATGTATTGTGGGGGTGGAAGTGGGTTGTTATGGAGCTGCATGGTGGGATGGTGAGAGTCAATAGACATAAATTAAAATGAAAGTTTTCACCTAACTATATGCAGAAAAAGAAAGAAAAAAAAACCTTTTTCTCATAGTTAAGTAAGCAAGCAGATTGTCCAAAGAAGCTGTGTAGCCACCATCCATGGAGATTTTAAAAACTCAACCAAACAGAAAGCTCTAAGCAAGCCTATTTTAATTCAGTGTTGCATCCTGCAGCATCTAGTTGGACTCAACACCCAGCATCGCCTTAAACATTTCTACAGTTCTGTGCCACTCATTGGGCCGTACACCGCTGCTAATGTTGCAGATTGTTCATGCCTCAGTGTTTCTTTCCATGTTTAAGTAAAAATAAAAACATTGGATTAGCTCTCATTTCATAAGTCTTTTAAAATCCAAGCTGCATCTCCAGATATTCTCCTTGTGTAAACTGACAGATGTATTTTTATCTACTGATAGATGTTTTCCAATGAACTAATTTGTTCTTCTTTTAAAATGAAAGTTAAAATGATGTTCATCAGCTGGTCCTCTATTTCCATGATGTCTGACAACAGAGCACATTACTATGAGTAATTTGTAATAGAAAACAAGGCATTCTAAAACATCTGCAGGACTTACATGAATTGTGAGCAAGTTGGAAGTAACATAACCTATATCTATTCTTTCAATTCCCATCTGACACCCTGCTTTCTTAACTATAAATAATGTAGTCCTTTACATACTCTTTTTGAGCACTACTGTTCAGTGTAGCTTGTGTATATCTTTTTTTTCCATATCTTAAAAAAAAGTTATTCAGATCATCCTATAACCTTAAAATATTTTAATGCAGTAGCTATAATACAGAGGGAAAATACAAATAAATTAACTTTGAATCTCAGTTGTATTTCTTTTTTCTTTTAGTACAGAGGAGCTGCATAAACTCTTGTTTTACTACTCAGCACAGATAGAATCATCTTAACTGCAATACCTACTATACAATTCACAAAATAAGTGTTACCGAATTCTAATATCTGCAGTAGAAAGCTCATTTTCATATTCATTATAGTGTAACAACAAAACATTTTCTTTTTTCCTCTCCTTTTGCTTTGACCAGATATAATAATTGGTGTATTTATGGTTTTATGTGAATGAAAAGTCTTTTCTCAATTACTGTTTCGGGACAACCTTGTTAATTCTCATGTTACTAATCTAAAAAACACTATTTGTCACCAAATCCCTGGCACATATCACCTCACTTTTAACTAAAAAAAGTAAGTACTGTCTTGAGGGTTCATTGATTTCTAAGAATTAGTCACTTTAATATTACAGTATAATACATGCCTAGCAGACTAAGATAGTAAGCAATATTAGCACTGTGCTCTGCTTGCCAAAATAAATGAATAAAATAATTGTAGGACAAGATGGTTGAAAGATTAGAGCACTGGTCTGGGAAATGAAACACCCAGTTCCTCGTGCCAGGCCTTCTCTGTCTGATGCTTGTAAAATCTTGTTTATTCTTGTTTGTAGAGAGTAATATCTTTACCACTTCTCTAATGTATTTGTTTGTGCTTCTTACCCAGATTTCTGAATATTACTCTTTTTGTTTTCTGACTCAGCCTAGGAAATCTCAAGTAGTATATGGTGTTTGCAGCCTCTAATAAAGAAGAGTTGACTGTGATGAGTTTCCCTACTCCTTGTTTAAACAGATACAACAGTTTCTAGCTGTAGTCCTATTGTCTGTGTTAGGTGGAAGGTCAGATTAAACAACCTGGCCTTCAAGTCTCTAAAATGATGTGACATTTGTTATGTTTTATATTGTTATGTCATGTGGAAACTGCCCAATTGAATGCCGTGACACTATTTTGTTTAGACTTAGCTGGAGACTTGGTTGAAGGGTGTTGGAGGACTTTTTTCTTAAAAGCCCTGCCTATATCATCATCTTTAAAAATGCTTTAAAAGGTCATAGTGTAGCTCTGTTGTGGGAGGCCACAAGGGCCTCACTCTGGACATGAAGGACACTCTGCTGGTCTGTCTATCTGCAGGTGATTGAGAGAAACTGCTCTGTCCCATGTGTGAGGATTTGAAACCCAAGCTCAGCCCACTTAGAAATTAAACTACAATGTGCAAGGCCTGCTGGGATTCCCGAGGCCTGGAACATCCCCATCTCTGTAGACTCCTCCTCTGGCTGTGGAGTGGGCTGAGCATACAGCGTACTTGGATCTCACAGCTTCCATATTTTTTTTTGGCAATTCAGATCTGCCCTTCGATAGTCACATAGCTGAGTGTGTAAAACAAAACGTAGTTTTCCCTTGGCTCGTTCTGCAGCCTTTCCATCTTCTGCAGTATATAGTCACAACTGTGGAATAGGGAATAAAGCTGGAATTGTGGGAACCTGTAAGTCTGCTTGTCAGTAGCATCAGAAAAATGTGCATAAGTTGCACAGAAAAATACATTTAAATGAAATGTTCTTTCCTAGAGTCATCTGGTTTATACTGTCCTTGAATTCTTTTCCCGATCTCTCTCTTGTTTTCTGATTTTGTGAGAGAATGGAACATTTGCTATTAATTAGAAAAGAAAAGCCTTTGATGTCTCTACTCAAGGAAAACAGCTAAGTTAGGTCTCAGGAAAACCAAGTGTGTTAACACGATGCAGGGCGGTCTAACTGACAGCACAGCATACGGAGCTAGTCCGCTCAGCCTGCTGTCTGTGTAGTAGCTATAGGGGCAGCATGTGAAGCCCTGCCACAGAATGCCACCTCAGGATCCTGTGCACAGGCAGGTATGGAAGCTATAGGTGGCTGTTGATGCTTCCTTGCACAGTCGGGAGGAGAAGGTAGAGCTGGAGCTGGCATAGTGTGGCTGGTGAGACACACTCAAATACTGAACATGTAGCCAGCTGCTTCTGCAAGGGGTCATAGCATAGGTATGGTGTAAACCTTCTGTGACTACTGGAAAGTTGGGGCTGCAGTGACACAGGAGAGACTTTGTTGGTCTCCATACACCAGTATTTAATCCCTAAGATTGCTCTGTGGGCTCTGGATACTGCAGACATGTTTCTACCAACATAGAAGCAAGTGCGCCTCTGATGAGATTGCATGGGAGAAGAAAAACAGTGATACTCATAGTCTATTGCTAAAATGGAAGGACTTAAAGCAACAAAAGTGGACTGTTCTGTGTTTGGCTAGTGCTCAGTGCAAGTGCATTGTGTGGCTGCTGCTGTTGCTGCCTGGGAGGCACTTGGAGCTTTGCTCCTCTTACCTAAACCAGAGCTGTAGAATTTGTTTAAAGCCTGGTGATTTTTTAATAGTTTTATGTGTAAGTTTAATAGTTTTATATATAATTTATTAAAAGGACTCTGAGACCTTTTAGTGGCAAATCAGAATTAAGAAAATCAGATGAGATGCCTAAGTCTCAGCTATGTAAGAAAAGTAGCCTGTGGTACCTTCTAGTGTGGATTTTGAGAACGGATAAAATGCTTTTAGGTTACTTTTTGGACTAAGCCAAATGGAGGGTGGGGACAGAGGAAGGCTTATTACTGTAGAGTAAGAATATCCAGGTAAAGAGTTAATGTCAGTTTAATTAATGTTTTCCCAAAATAGCACCATTTTTTTTATATCTTGTTTATCTCAGCATTATGTTAAAAGTTTTGTTTCACTTCCTATTCATAGGAATGGAGATCAGAATTTTTTTTTCCCAGAAATGCACTGGTATGTGGTTTGGCTGTTAAGAGTTCTAGCTAAGCTAAATCATGCACTAGTGTTGTATAGAAGACCATTCAAAAGTTTGAGCAGGTTTATTCAGGGAAACTGAAATGACAAGTTACTTTCTAATACTGTGCTTCTTCTCTAGTGTTAACACACTTTAGATTTGACCTTGAGGGAAAAAAAAAATGGGAATAAGCACACTCATTCTCAGAATAATATTTTTGTAAGTCAGTGTGCTGTAATATTTACAGAAAATCCATCTGCCTCCTTAGAACATGATCTGTGATATATTAGTGAAAAGAAATTTTGAGGAATAAAATACTCAGGGTGTTTCCTTTTGATTTAGGATATGAAACTAGGTGAAGTAATTCTACTTAGGTACCTTTGATAAAGATATAACCCTGAGATTTGAAAGCTCTTGATGCATGAAGCTAGTTATGATTGCATTTTAAAATTTGTAAAAACTCAATTATCTCTATACTGCTGTAAATCAGATTCTTGTTATAAAATGTTGTGTGGTTTTGGTTCTATTGGTTGGTTGTTTTTTTTCTGTCCATTACACTTGTACTTCTGGAGACAGGATATGAGAGTATGGGCAAGGTACCTGGGACTGCAATGTGCTCCTCCTTGCTGTGTACTGAGTACTGCAGCCAAAATGGGCAAAAATGTTGTCTACAGAGTCTATATAAATGGCTCTTTCCAATTAGGCAAATAAGCTGCTTCTGCATGCAACAGCAGTAGGGGGTGGAGAGGATTTTTGAGGGTTTAATTTTCTCCTTGGAGGGACCACAGAGCTGGTGGGAAACAGCTGCTCTTTTTACCTAGAAGTTGGCTTACATCTCTTTCTGCACCTGTCACGTACTTATATATGCATTGTGTTCCTGCTTACATGTATTATTACATGCTGTTAATATTCACATACCAAACCTTTTGGCAGGTGCATGCTTACAGACTGAGGAGCTGCTTGCTTCTGTGGCCAGGAATATGGGTTAAAACCCAGGCAGTGCTTTAGCTTAGCTGGAGCTTTCGCTCTCTATACAGGGAGAACTGCTAATGCACTTCCCATTGTATTCTACTAAAGACAAAGACTTTTTCCTGCTATTGGTAGGGCCAGCTGAGTAAAACAAAAAACTCAGAACTTCTCAGTACAGAGAACTGTGGAATATGCCCTGGAGAGATACTTGAGAGTAGAGGAACTGCTTATACATAGGCTGGGTTGACCTAATGTTCATATAGCAGATGCCAGTGATATAAAATATATCCTTAGCTTTATCTTGTCAGCAGAAAAGAATGATTAGCACTGTCTGCTGCACATGCAAGCACAGTCCCGCAGGGCTGTAATATATATCAAGCACTAGTACTAAAACTGTAAAACTAGAATACTCCAAAGAAAAACAGAAGGGAAGGAGTGCCTTCAGAACGAGGAGCTTGTAAACAGATTAGGGCCTTTCAGCCTGAGAAGATAAGGGGGAGAAAGGAGTAGGTATTTTGAGAGAGCATTGTAAATTTATGAATGATAAAGAGAAGGTCAGTAGGGATACAGTTGTCCTTGAGTTGCAGAACATGGGCAGCCTAACCAGGGATGTATTGCAAATGTATGCCCTGTTCTCACACTTTTTCTTCCATTTCTGTTATTGAATACTCTCAGAAACAGGATACTGTGCATGTCAGCCTGTGGCCTGGCATGATACAGAGCTTTGTAACATGCTACTTGAACTGCTTTAAAAGGGGAAAAATTGGGTCCTTTTTTGGCTTATGTTTCTTTGTTTAGATTGGCATGGGTAATACTTCACTACTAGAAATTTTTTAAAGCTAATGATATTATTAAATAAAGATTTTAGAGCATAAATGTTGATGTTGTAAATTAATACAGCACTATAATTCTCCACATTAATTTTGAAGTATCACATTGCAGAAATGATGAAACCATGGATGAAACCAGAAAGTAGGTTTTCACTTGCATTCTGCCAAATTATTTGAGTAATATGCTATAAACTAATGAATATGCAAATGGAAATGCTGTAAAAATGAGGAACACTCTATGAAGAATCATACATGAAGTAGGTTTAGCTTTGGTATCAGCAAGCATTTGGGTCTACGTAGCAGACAGGGTGAAAAATAAACCATGTGTTAAATGGATTAATGCAGTGTTGATCCCTTTCTGTCAGGACAATTAACATGAGTAAAATGTTTGCCCTACTTTAAATAGATAAGGGAGTACTGCATTGTGTTCATCTGAAGATTAATGTTCCTATGTGTGCAGCAGAGAGTACAAGACTTATTTCCTGAACATTATGTAGATATATAGCTGTGCTGGAAAACTCTTTAAAACACATGTTCACAACGAGTCTTTTTGCTGTATCTTTAGTGAAAGAGGTCATAAGAAGGATACAGATATTTTGAAGTGTCAAGTGGGATGTTTATGATATGTGCAATGCCTTTAAATTATAAATTTTGACTTGTCATGACCCTGGTTTTCTTTTATATTTGTGCGTGCGTGTCCATCTTTAATATAAACATAAAAAATGTATTTTATTAAATACTTAAGAAGCAATTTCCTTTCCTGTCCTGACTTCCCTAGAGAATTAATGATTTTGCATTATTATTTGATGATTTAAAACAATATTACACTCAAGGAGAGAATAAAAGCGTCTTGAGGTTTTCACCCCTTTCTATGTGTCCGTGATCTAGATGCATTTGCATCTATGCAAGTCTTGTTTACTTAACTGGATTACATGGGTGAAATACAGAGTCAAATTTGGCATTCAGAGTCCAAGATAAGAAATGAACCTGCCTTGGACTTAGCAGAGACAGAATAATGCAAATAGTATGAGTATAAAGTGCAAAACATTAGAGCAGTTTTTACTTTGGATTTTTGTTTTACTGACAGTTTGAACTTTTCTAATTATGAGACTCTGTAATTTAATTTTTTAAATGTTGAGATTCAGAGAAATTCCACAATTAGATTATGATAAAGTAGTGAAGATTGATGGTCCACTGAACACTCCAAAACATTTAATTCTTAACTTCTATTCTTCTTCTGAGAAATTGAAAGGAAGAGGTCACAGAAAATGTCTAGAAAAAAATATGTCTTAGTCTGGAGTAGAGAAGGTAAATTTTCTGTTTGTAGAAATTTGATATTTAAAAAACGATCATCCTCTTTTCTGTAATGAACACGGGATGCTTTTTTTACCATAAAAAGTCCCACCCGTAAAAAGTCCTACCCCTTGCCTGTACAGAGAGCACTGTGATCTCTACTCAAACACACTACCCATTACTTTTGTAAGTGGCACTTACCTTGATTAGCTTTAGGTTTGTTTTTGAGTACTGGTTAATTGTACCTCTGAATGACTTGGGATGCTATCTTTATAAATCCCTGTTAGTAGTTGATTCAGAAGTTCTCGCGTAAGTTTGTTGTGTTATATGGATTTGATTCTCCGGAAATTTTACAGCAGCTTATGTTTAGATTTGGAGAAGCACTCCTCTCATTAGACCACTTGACCAAGATGCTATGCCTTCTCTTCTCTTCCCCAGACTAAACAGGCCCAGCTCGCTTAGTCTTCCCTCATAGGATAGATGCTCCAGTCCCTTCACCATCTTTGTGACTCTCCGCTGGACCCTCTCTAGAAGCTCCCCTTCCTTTTGTCCTGGGGAGCCCAGAACTGGTGTGGCCTCCCCAGAGCTGAGCAGAGGGGCAGGATCCCCTCCCTCGACCTGCTGGCAACGCTCCTCCTCATGCAGCCAGGATCCCATGGGCCTTCTTGGCCACGAGGGCACACTGCTGCCTCATGGTTAACCTGTTGTCAACCAGGACTCCCAAATCCCTCTCTGTGGAGCTGGTTTCCAGGAGGTCAACCCCTAATCTGTCCTGGTGCCTGGGGTTATTCCTGCCCAGGTGCAGGACCCTGCACTTGTCCTTGTTGAACCTCAGGAGGTTTCTCTCTGCCCAACTCTCCATCCTGTCTAGATCTCTCTGAGTGGCAGCACAGCCCTTGGGAGTGTCGGCCACTCCTCCCAGTTTGCTCTTGTCCACAATATATCATTTTGGATTATTAGTCCTGTGCCCAGTGAAAGAAAATGTAATGTGCAATGAAAGATAATATATCCAGGTATTACTGAAATGCAAAAAGCTGTTTATGTGAATTCCTATTCAATGAACAGATTGAAGGGTGTAAGCTATAATCTTTGTGCAGTTTGGCCATGCCAGTGCAGTTGATACTAAACCTTTATTAATGTTTTTGAGCTTTTCAGTTGTTTGTACATAGGAGTTTCCAATGCTTCAATTCTAAACATTACAGAAAAATAAGTTGATACTGCTGTATTTCCTGCAGTTCCCAGCTGCTTTCTGAAGGTAGTAGAGGCAGGAAAGAAGTTTGGGGGCATCATGCAGAAATCTTTCATAGGATTTTCTGATAGTTAGCTGCAAATTTGCGCATGCAAATACCAGTTGTTAGAAGACTGGGTGTTGGGAGGGCATTTTCCATATCTCATTTTTTCATCTGCTGCTGCGGTCTGTTTTTCACTAATATAATTTCTTTCATCTGTTTTTTCACAGAAGAGGTTTTAAGTGGAATACTTCAATGAGAAATTAATTTCAAATGGATTGTAACGTAGAGTAAAAACTTGGATTGACCAATGGGCTGCCTCTCTTGAGAGGGAAGAAACTTTGTTAGGATAGACTTGAGAAATTGTACTTGGTGCTTTTCATTATTATATTTAACATGCTGCTGTCTAGAATTAAAGATAATTATTTCTGTAAATAGAAAAGTAATACTAGCTACTGACATACTAAAAACAGCTGAGCGGTGCTCTTTTTTTGTTTTTACAAGAAAACTTCTCTAGTAATACTACAGTAATGCATATTTTGGACCTCCTCTTTCTAACAAACCGATCTCTCCAGCTAAATCATCATAGATGTTCATCAGTGCTGTATTGTTCAACTCTGATAATATTCTGTCCAATTTGTTCCAGAACAATGTAAAACTCAGCAAAAGCAACATGAACTCTCCTGTAATTTTCCATTTACCTCTGTATCTCTGGATAAAATAAGTCAGCTTTTCCCTCGTGTGTTCACCAGATAATAAGAAAGAACATTTGATGACAGATGCAAGACTTGGGAAGCCTGGAAATGCTGAAAGGTGTCGAATGCTGTTTACAAATAAATATAACAACTTTTTACAAAGGTCTATCAGATGTGACTAGAGCAAAATTATAGAAGCTTTCTGCAGGAGCTAAAATTCTAGCACAGGTAACTTTCCTACCCAGGGATTTGCATTAAACAAATTTGAAGTGGTAAACTCCCGTTAGGGAAATTGCTCATCCAGGTTTGAATGAGCTGTTTGTTAGAGACTGCCAGACAAAACAACTGAGATCTGCCTAAAATAACATGACTGATGCAGAGGGATAGGCACTTGAGCTGAGAATTGACTGTAATAGTGGGATATTGACCTGGGAATGCAGCACTAACAAGTTAGACATTTCCTGCCAGAAGAACGTATAGCTTTGGATGGTACTTGATAAACCTTATGCAAGTTGAATGTTGCTTATAGTTGATTTTTAACATGCATTCTAAAAAAATGCAGCTTTCTTTTTAGTTGTGTGGTCCGTGGTTAACTGTAACTGTGGAGAACAGGCAAATGGGGCCTGAGCTGCTGGTGCAGGCAGTGCTGGGAGGAATTGCTGTCCCCATTGCTGCAAAGGGAGACCTGCTGGTGGCCTGGCTGAGGTGAATGGAGTGGGAATATGGCCTGTTCAGACATGCAGCTCACAATGAGAGTAGTTAAGAGAAAGAAATGAACTGAGTGTAGATTGCTTGCATATTTGCTCCGGGGATTTTGCTGCTATAACTGGAAACTCTAAAACTGTTTAGCTCTGTTTCGGAAGAACTGCTATAGAGTTGCAGCTTTGGAAGCTGCAAAGCACTTGAGGGCAAAAACTCATCAAGATTCAGAAAGGTGCTTTACTAACAATTTTGAATACCTGGACAAGTGTTCATGGGAATGGAGTTAGCTGTTTGGGTTTTTGTTTTGTTGGGGGATGTCTCTTTTTTTTCTTTCTGAAGTGTCAGACTTTGGGCTTATGCCAGAAGCAGAGTACTGGATTTGGTGGATCGCTGATTTCACCTGGCAAGACATATTTTGTGTCTCTAAATTTACAGAGACAGCAGATCATGCCTGCATAATCATTTTGGAGACAAAGACCATTATGTCATGGTAAACACAGCTTTGTTGCAAGTCCATAGTCTTGTCTTTGGGATCAGAATTAATTTCCTGTTGGGGAGGTCCAGTTTTTTTGACTCTGATTCAGTGCACTTTTTTTTTTTTTTGTGGTAGTCTCCATTTTCAAAGACATGGATTGTTCTTAGTCAGAATCTTGAGGTGAAAGAGCAAGTTAATGTGAAGGATAAACAGTGGGACTATTTATTAAAACATAATCTGCCTGTGGCAGTTGCTGTATCCAGCAGTAGGATGTGGATCACCTTAATGCAAAAAGCATATTTTTGCTCCTTTATTTCCAAAGGAAGGTGGTCTGCCTGTCCCAAAGCTGGTCCTTGCCAACTGCAAGAGAGCAGAGAAAGAGGTTTTGACATCCCAGGAAGTACTAGGTGTAAGGAGTTGCACTGAATCTCATTCCCTTCTCCCTTAATTTTCTTCAGTTGTTTTGAGCAGAATAGGAGGTTAGAAAGAATCAGATCTGCTTCCTCTTTCCATCAATCCAAAGGAGTAAAATCATGAAATTTTTCTTTGCTAAGTTGTATTGAGAATTCTCCTCTCCTTAACAGCATGGAGGATGAACATGTTAAATGTTTAATAAATTGATCAAATACTGTTTAGTTCACAGTGTAGACATACAAGCCCTCCCATCTCATAGTGGTGCTCTTTAAGTTGTGGGATTTTTTTAAGCACTTTTAAGTTTTGAATTATGGAGAGGCTATCCTGCAGATGCAGACCACAAATGCTGAGGTCACAGTGAAATGAAGACAGTATTTTGTGCTAGTATGATCGCTCCCAGCCCTCCATTTCATCCTCTTATGATTTTTACCTTGCTCCCTACTCCTCGAGCGCATGAGCAATGCTGAGCAGTGAAAGAGCCAGGCAAAGAGGGTGTCGGTGTGGCCGACCTTGCCGTGGGACAAGCAATGCTGTGGAGAATCTCAGAAGAGTTAACACTGTGAAGCACAGTTGCTTCATGCTATCTTCAGATTCAGACATTTCTGTCTTGGTTACTTTCAGGTCATGTTTTTAGGCTTTTTTTCACATGCTGGCTAAAACTTTCTTTCCCACGAAGGTATGAACATCTGTTGTAATAGAAATAGTCCTAAAGTCCTGTACTCAGATCTGGGCTAAGCATTAGCCTTGTCCTAAGCCAGACTTATTATGTACAGATCAGCTGTGCTCCTTTCATCAACTGTTAATTGTCGATCTAATTTTTTCAAAGGTAGATATTTTTCGTGACTGTGTCTGCTTTTACTATTTTTACTCATTTTATGCTGTTTTAAAACAGATTCTGTTCTCAGTAATGTCAGTGGTAACATTGGATTTCTCTGTTGCTCGACATTTTTGAGCAACATGGAAGTGTATTTCAAAGCAAGTGCTGCATTTTATCAAACACTTCACCATGATTAAAGCAGGAATTAATATTGTTTAGGTTTTTTTTTTAAGAACTAGTTTGAAATAGTCATTAGTGTATGAAGTATATAAATTGTTAATTTCCAGGTAAAAATAATTCATTTAAAGTTGTTCATAAATAATATGCAGATTGAACATACCTGCAGTTTTTTCAAATTAAAAAAGTGTGTCTAATAAACACACGTTCCTTGATTTGCTAGAATTTGGGTGGTTCCTTCTTTGTTTGTTTTGGCATAGCATTTGTTTAATCCTGTGCAAACATGTGAAGTAACTGTCTAATGCCCTATATGTGCTATTTACTTTCGAAAGGTAGTTGCAAAATGTCCATTTCTTATGTTATTTTAAAAAGATAGCTTTTTATATTAGCACTCAAGAGTTGTTTCAAAAATATAGTTTTAGGGCATGTTTGTAGGCACAACCAACAATTCATTTTTTTTTAATCATTTTGTCATTGCCATAGGTAATTAGTAAAGGGACAATTGGCTGTAGTATTTCAGAATTATACTCTACAGATCATACAACAGAGATGGTCTAGGTAATATCAAGCTGTCCTGTTGCTTCTTCTGGGAGATGATTGTTCTTTTAATTTTTTTTCATTCCCTCTTGCCAGACCATTTAAAGAAGTGGACTTTGATTGCATTTATTTCGTCACTTGTATCATAAAAATGCACCTCTCATGGAGCATGGGCAAAAAAAGAGAGATATTAAAAGGGTGGACCTGAAAAGAATAAATGGTTGAGACATTTCAATCAATCACTTGCAAATCAACTCCTGTAGTTATTTAAAGTAGTGCTGTAGGCATTTGCGTTCCTGATAAAATGTGAACTAGATCAATCCCTTGAAACTTCTTATATAGCAAACGTCTGCAACACCCATTGCATATCCTGACTCAGCTTTCCCTAGGTCTTCAAAATTCTTTGAGATGTGTCCTAGTCGTATGAATCTTTCTTTAATATATTTTGTTCTCTTGTACCCTTATAGTGAAAGTCTTTAAGAATACATGCCCTGTGTGTGGCAGGTCTTTCAGTGCTAAAAAGTGGCAGGTGAGTGCCAGCCATGCCTAAGTTTTTACTGGACTAACACAGCCATTGTTTGCCATTGCCATTCATGGAAATTAGCAAGGTACAGCACAATAAACTTCCTAAATGCTAAAATTCCTTAATTCAAACTCCTGACAAGGCTTGATTTTCCTTTTTTTTTTTTTTTTCTTTTTTTCTCAATCCCTCCCCCATCTTAAAATAAGTTTTTTGTTATAAAAACATTATTGACCTTTCTATTTTCTTGTTTGTGGTATGACTTTGTCTCAACTTGAGAAATAAGAAGGACATCAGAAAGTGCTTTTTTTTTAAATTGACATTCTTGGATTTTCAAATCCAGTATAATGTCATTTGATAACATCAAAAAAAAAGGTTATGTTTTCAGAGATGAGGTGAGCTTTTGAACCTTTGATCAGGTGAACCTTTGCTTATGCAGCCTGTCGCTAAGACTGGTAGCAGTTGAACACATGCACACACAAAAAAAACCCTGTTATGATGTATTTGTACTAAACTAGGCAAAATATGGTGATAGAGAAAATGGAAGAGTAGATGAGTAGAACAAATCAGTCACTTGGTGTTTGGCTTTTTTTTTTTTTTTTTTGCATTGGCATAAAAGTTAATATCTTCTTACCGTGGTTTGATGCTTCTAACTGTGATTTTGAGATTATATTTCTGAGCGCCTATTCCTGAACTGCAGTACTGTAGCTGGGAAAGCTCAAAAGGAGATGGAGAAAAAAATATGAGTTCTTTAATTTCTCAGAGAGAAGGATGCACATAGGTCCCTTTTGTAATTGCTCCGTTGAAAATAGCAAAACATATATGTTGATCCCTTCCAACCTCAATGATTTTATGAGTGTGACTGGTTTTAATTATATGATTTAATTTGGCTGGTTCCTGGTTGAGGAAAAGTTGGGATTAAATTCAGTGATCAGGATGACAGCAGTTAATGTCAGGAAAATGCTGTGTATCATAGTGTGTTTTGCAATGCTTTTTATCTTAACCTACGATTTTTTCCAGTGCCCTGCTTCATTGCCCTTTAGATCTTTCTCTTAGCTTTGTTCATGGCATCAGAACACTTGCAGCAATATGTGCTAGAGTTATGTCTCTGGCTTCCTGCTGCCTTGTCAGTCAGCATTGCAATCCTATCTGCTTCTGTACTTGTGTTTTCCCTAAAAATCTTGAGAAACCTGACTGCCAGCAAACATTGGTTCTAGTTGTTCTGACAAAGCCCAGTATCAAAAGCATTATTTAAAACTTCATGCAAACAATGCATCATTAAATCCTGTTTGCCATACTCTGAGATAATGTAGAAAACAGTGTTGTTGGGAGAAGTAGGGCAAAGAAGACTTGAAGGTCATAAAGGAGGCTGGCAAAGAGGTCAGAAATTTGCTTTTCCTAAGGTTGTGCTAGGCTTTTTTTTGAGTTTGTTTATCTTTCAAGACTTAGTTCTGTGGTGGTTTGCATTTTAAAGACTGTGTTCTGTGCATAGATTGTTAATGATAATTTCAGTAAGGGAACTGCTAAGATAGTGTCCGGTGCAGCATGTGGGATATATGTGTTGGAGCAGACAACTTGCTGTTGCCCTTGCAGTGAATCTCATAGAAACTATAGCTTCAGATGCAGATAGGTTATATATTTATATTAATCCTGTGGCTCTAATCCCTTTAATGGCATAATTATAATTTCCTTGGATGTTGATAGATGAGTAAGGAGGTTTGACTGAGTCCTCTTCATTCACTGGTCTGTTGGTATGTAATGATCAGCATCATGTATTGTTTTTATTTGAGTGGAATGTGAGAATTCAACAGTTGCTGCATGAAACCAATATGTAATTTATGAGCAATGCACGGTTTTTCAAACGGCTGTTTTGCTTGTGTTCATGTAGTTCTCCTTGGCAGCTGTTGCTGGCGGGCTCAGAACAGGGCATGACATATGCAGAAATCCTCATGGTATCTCACTTTGTTGCAGACTACTGTGCTTTTAATTTGTTCTCTAATCTTGTGCCAGTAAGAGGCAGTCCACTTTGAACTATGCAGCTATTATATGAAAGCTGGTGACAGGAACTCTGCCTTGGCTCTCAGTGTTTGCTAAGGAAAAGAAGCTGTTTGTCATATGGCTGCCTCTACCTCTTCCCTCAGTTCTCGTATAATGTAATGCTTAGTATTGCAGAATTACAGTAATGTCATCCTTATTGCTTTCCCCTTAAGGTTTTTAGATTGATTCTTTTTGTGTTTAATAAGTCAAATTATTAAATTTATTATTATTATTCACATTATCAAATTATTAAAGGTCTATTTTTTTTCCTGGGGTAACTTCTTTCTTGGCTAGCACTCTGATGTTTGTTTTATTTGTGTTAGAGCAATATCCAGAGATTCCTGCCCCAGTTCCCATCATCCCATGTGGCAGGGAAACATGATCTGTGGGAACTTTTATAGCATAACAAAAGATGCCACAATATTTTGTAACCTTTTTTTCTCAAGGAGGAGACCCTTACGCTAGCTGTGTTAACTGTGCTTATTTTTTATTGCAGTAATATCTAGAGACTCTCCTTGTGTATTACCTGTAGTAATTGCTCAGTGTGCTGAGAAAGCATATGAAATTGCATATTATCCCAGCCAGCCCTCCTCTGTATGTGATATCTTCATGTTGTCTAGTCTGCCATTTAATTACCTTTCATAGGTATTATCTTGTCAGACTCCTCTTTTCCATTTTTTTCTGTTTTAATAGTATTCAAAAAGTGAGCTAGAACGAAGCTATGAAAGTTTAAGAATCATTTTGGTTGATAAAATATCTAGCAAACTTTGTTTCTAATAATATAAACCCCTTGATTGCTTGGAGAAGTGTATTAAAAGAAGTATTTAAAAGAAATGTATTAAAGAAGTGTATAAAAAGACTGCTGTTAATTAACCTGCTTGCTACTCTCCTTGTCGGGAGCTGTCAGTCCAGGGAGCAGCAAAACTGGACACAGTTCATGCAGTTCTGTGCCTAGTTTAGGGTGTGCTGGGGGCACAGGAACAAGCTCTGGCAACTGTAGTGTGGGAAGTCAACAAAGACACAAATGCATAGGAAGTCAGCCTCATTAGTTCCACTGTTTAGAGAACAAGTTGTTCTTCAATTAGATTTTTAAATTAACGGTGTCCTTTTATGCTACATCTCCCGTGCCCATGAATATTATTTGTCTGGTATTTAATTAAATCCACAGCTGGTGATCATTTCATGTACAAAAGAGAAAGATACTTGGCTGTATAGCATGGATTTGTTCAATTTAAAGAACTGTAGCCATTTTTTGATCTAGTTTGAAGTCTGTGGTGGAAGGAAAGAAGATCTGATGAGCAAACGAGCTTCATTGCTTCCCCTCTGCAAAAGGAACAAAGTGAGCAGAGGCTTATAAATTCACCAGCTTTCCTGAGGAGGGGTTATTATGTATGAACAGATTGGTAAAACTACTCTGTTTCTTGTTTGCCCATACTGTAAAGGTAGTGTGTATTTTCCTGTGGTTGGAAAAATTTATTTGAATTGCCAAGAATACTTCCAGATTCAAGGAATGTCTGGGTCTATTAAGCAATTTCAGCACACACATTTCAACTGAATTATTAGTTTTCCACTTGAAAAATGAGGCTGAGTTGAGATTCTTAAACTTACTGCAACATACATATCTAGAGATTTACACTGAAATGAATAACTCTGGGTTTATGACTTCTTTTGTGGCTGATGTGATAAAAAATATTTTAGTCTGAGCTGACAAATGAGGATGCCCAGAGCCTGTGGCCTAGCTGGTTATACTGGTATTCAAACTGCAGAATCACATCTCAGATCTTTACACAATTCCTATTTCTGTCTTGAAGCCAGAAATGTCTTACCCTATCACAGTTGGAATAGTATATATGAAGGAATTTTTGCTAAATAAGCTAGTCTCTTTGCTGTACTGCAGCTGCTTTCATTTGTCGGTATATGGGAACACCTATGGTTTATTGGCTTCTAGTATGGTAAACTGTTCCAGTACTGATATCAAAATTGGACTCATTAGCAAATAGACTGGAATTGAAACAATAAAAATAACTTAAAAGAGATCCACTAATAAAACATTAGCCCAAGTGAAAAACAAGTAGTCTGGCTGGAAGACTAGAAAAGGAGTTGTGTTTCAGTCTGAATCTTGGCAGCAGATCCAGTTTTGCCTTGTTACCCAGTCCAGTGTGAAAGGTCATTTTTGTTTTCTCATCCAATATGACTTGGAATCATTTCTGTACTACGAAGAAAGACTTCTGTATTACTAGTTGTTTTTTCCCCCTGGTCTTGTGAGTTGTAGCCATTACTGCAGAATATCAAATTCTAACCGAAATTCTAACCCGTGTTTGGTTTAACAGTGAATGGAGTATTCAGGAGAACAAGAGAGTATGAATGAGTTTTGGGTGTTAGTTTTTTTTTTTTTTTTTTTGTCAGTAAGAATTATAGATTATGCTAGTTGTCCTGTCTGACTCGCATTTCCACAAGTTATCTGCTAAGTGCAGAATGCATCTTTCATCCAAGTAAACTACTGCAGAAAGAAAAACACTTCAAGGATTTCATGTGCAGCTTCAGTAAATTAGCATCTTTGAAACTCACTGACATGAGACTCAGAAAAATGACAAGTGCGAAGTAGTAGCTTAAAGTGTAATAAAATTGAATCTTATGAATGGAGTTATTCCCTGCTCGCAGCTGAGAACCCCTATATGTCTGAAGGCATATACTTGGCTTTTGCAAGATACTGTAACATACTTTTCTTTTGTAATGCAAATGTCAGTCAACATTTAATGTCAGATTTTATAACATAGGGCTTAAGCTACTTCCCATTAAACCAATGTCAGATATAATGCATATATTTTCAACTCCATTATACTTTGCACTGTATATATCCTTAACTTTTTTCCTCTTTCAGTTTTTTTTTTTCAATTCAGTCACATGTGGATTACTTTTAGACTGTTTGGTAATGTGAATACTCTTAAGAAAACCATCAATACTATAAGTGCTCTACAATATACTTTCTCCCTTCAAATATTACTTCGACACACATGGTACAGAAATTGGTTAATTTGTTTGTTTCCTTTTTTGTTTTGTAGCTCCATTTAGCAGCCCTGGCATCATTAAAGGGAGACATAGTGGAACTTAATAAACGTCTCCAACAAACAGAAAGAGAACGTGACCTCTTGGAAAAGAAGTTAGCGAAAGCACAGGTGAGCAGTAGTTTAAGATTATGAAAATGCTTCTTAGTTTTCTCTTGTATTTGTTCTTTGGAGAGGGATGTGGTATTTAGCCTAGGGATTAACCATGACTTAGCCAGGAGTGAAAGAAAACTTTAAGACTTTGTAGGAAATATACTTGCAGCAATTTTAAGTTTTGTGTGTTGATGGCATGATTTAAAAAGGAAAAAGAAACCCCTAAGTTTTATTTTCAAGTCAATATAAGCAATCTTTCAATAACAAAAAAAAAAAAAGTCACAGAATATTCTTACTGGCTTAGATCAAAAATGCTGTCTCTTGCCAGTGCTTTGGTGATATGTGAGGAGCGGTTGTGCTCAGTACTTTACCATTCAAAACTGAATGGTAAACCAAACCAAAGCTGATTCAAAACATATACTTGAATTTAATGGAATTAATTAGAAAGAGTAAGGAATGTCCGATGACATAGTGAATCAAAGAATATTGCTTTTCGGTCATTTATGCTTGTAACCAGTCAAAGCATTTTGTGCAGTAAAGTATCCCATCTGAAAGCATCAAGCAGTTTTAACTGTTTCATTGTTAGTTTAGATTTTTTAGAGGATGCTAAAACATGCTAATATTGTTTATTTTCAGTTTCTATTCACTGTTTTTTATTATACTTTTTCTCTTTAGGTCAGAGTCTTTCAGTATTTGAGATGTTCTTTATGGAGAATTCTACCTTCTTGTGTTTGTATACTAGGGCATTGTCTAGTTAAAACATGGGTTGGTTAAACTCAAGCCAAATGTTGAAATGTTTATGGAGCTTATGTTTTAAGTCTTTTGTTTCAGCCCTTCAATCATATTTTGGCCCTTGTCTGAATTTACTTTTTTTTTTATTATTATTATTATTTTTTAGGTTTAACAGGCTTGTAAATAATATTCTTATTCCTGGTCATCAATGCAATACTTATTCTCTTTATTTCCTTAGATATATGACCCAGAGTCATGCTAGGGGTTCATATTGAATCATTTGTCAGCTACAACAAGATCCCCTTTTTTATAATTTATTGTTCTCTGAGATAGACTCTTCTTGCTGAGGCACAGTTTTGATAGGAGAGTGTATTTGGCAATCGTTAAACAAGGAGATGGGTCAACTGTGCCTAAATAATCTACATAATCTTGTATTTCTACACCAGCTTTGCTGTTGCTTATCAGAGTTCTAGGCTTTGTGTGAACCATAAATCTTTATTAGTGGGCAGTACATATTTCCAGGTATTTGTAAAAAAAAAAAAAAAAAAAAAAAAAAATGTATGAGGGAGTGGAAGGTTGTGTGCCTGAGTCTGTAAGTAGTTCATTGCAAGTTCTCCCATGCAATGGTGATTACTTGTTGGCCGTGACTTTTGGAGAGTGTGTTTTTTTGTTTGTTGGTTTTTTTGTTTTTTTTTTTTTTTTGTTAATCAGCTCTTAGTCCCAGTGAACACAGTCTCTGGTGATATTCCATGAGATGGGTTTTTTGTTTGATGGTTTTTCTTTGTTACAAATGCAGGCATTTGTGCAGTGTTAAATTTGTAATACTAAGTGTTTTTTCATGGTAAAATGCTGTTTGGTTGCAAACACAAGAGTAGCTGTCTGTACTGTGGATATGTTAAAAACAGAATGTCTGTTTTTTTCAGAATATCTGAAATCTAGTATGCTTTTGTCATACTTTTCTCCAAGCTGATAAATACTTCTGAACACTCACCAGAAAGAGAAGATGAAGCAGGTCAGAGAGAGCAAGAGAGAAAGACTTATTGGAAAGAACAATTTTAAGGTTTTTCTGAACTGACTGGGCTTTGTAGTTATTCTGTGGTGGTTATTTAGGGCAGTTCATTCTTGCTGTAAGGAGAAGGATAACTGGGATGGTTGAGGGTTCTGTAATGATATAGTTGTGGCTGGTTACAAACTTGGTAGCAGCTGTGGGAGTTTTTTTCTCTTTTTTTCCTTTTTTTTGAAAAAAAAAGACCAATTTATATAAAGTTTTAATGTTTTAGTTCTCTTCAGTTTTCTGTCTGAAATGGATAGAAAATCATTTGAGTGTGACTGATTTTTAAAAATAAAATACAGATCATTAGAAGCAATAAGTAATTAAACAAGCACGGCTCAAACATTCAGTATATGAGCTATGTTTAAGTGTTGAGACAGATTCTAGTAATACCGTGCCCTTTTCTTTTTTCTTTCTTTTTATAACGGCATTACTTTTTCAAGTAGATGCTCCATTTAACATCATTTCTTGAACTTTTCCTCCCACTCCACAGAGGATCATCCAGATGCATATCATATCATATGTCATTTTTTCTGTACAAGTTAATGCACTTCTTCGTCACTAATGTGCATCAGAGGCTCAGAAGGCATAAATTACATAAAGGATTTTTGAAGTTCTACATAACTGTATTCAGGTGCTAGTAGAGCAGTATTAAATCTCTCTTCTGCATCTGGACTTTACTTATAAAGGTGGCTTTTGTTTCAGCTCCACTGACCTGATAAGCTTTGTCTGGAATAAATCACATTTTGGTAGTGACTTGCCTACCTTTTTGTGAGGTATGACAGACACCTTGGAAGAAAGGTTTATTGTTTTGCAGAACAGAGGTAATCTGGGGAGCTGTGGTAAAAGACTTAAGAGATGGCAAACGGTCAAGAAAGGTTGGATGGAATAGAGAGGTTGAAAACCTGTCTAGGTGGTGGGATGGAGAGGTGCCTGCGGATGGGATGTAGCAGTGCTGTTGTTGCCCATAGGCAGCAGAGCCGTGCGGGGCTGCAGCCTGGCTGCTGTCTGGTGCCCCAGGCACACCAGGCAGGTAAGCGTGCCGGCGCAGCTGAGCCAGGCTGTGCTTCTCCTCGTCTGCCCCTGCTTCCCACACTGGGCCTCCTTTCCCAGCCTACGGGGGGTAGCCTATTTTTGTTGAAGCAACATATCTTGCTGTTTTCCTTTTTTTATTATTATTATTTTTCAGATGTTTTTTATGGTAGGAACACAAAAATGTCTACTTTTCCCCTGCTTGTGTTCCTGCAGATACTTGTGTAGATTTTTTTTTTCCTGACGTCGTTTGAGAGAGGTGATTTTATACAGTAGGGCCCTATCAGGAAACATAAAAACCAGGTAATTGTAACTGTACCAAATAAAGCCAAGACTTCATCTTGCTCAGCATCATTCAACAGTCAATAATGAATTTCTTGGGATGAAGGCAAGTAACAGATGGATCCCCAGACTGCCCTACTGACAGACAGAAGTTGTTGATTTGGTGTGTAAATGACATTTTTTATATAGTAACACAAAAAGAGCATTTTATAATATGGCTGTGTTTATCCGGCTATGTATGATGAATGTGTGTATACAGATTGGATACAGAAGGATTGTATACAGACGATACAGAAGATCCTCTTACTACTGGTAACAAGATCCTAAATATTTGCATCCTTTAATTTTGTATTTCGTGAAAGTGCCATCAAATAAGAGTCATCAGGGAAGGAAGCTGGTTGTGGGGTTATGGCTGCTGGGCCTCTTTTTATTTCTTTTTTTTTCTTCCTCCTGCTTGCCGTCATTGCTGTGATCTAAGGTGTGTTTCATGGGCCAAAAACCACACTGTATTATCCTTCTAGACCTTCTAGAGGAAGGGCCAGCTGGTAGCAGGACAAGCCAGGATTTCTGGTTATTACACTATGGTAGAGTTGATGTCTAGATGTCTAGAGTTGATGGTAAGCGGTATGGCACTGAATTCATCTCTTGAATGAATTGTGCTGGAAAGTAGTGGCCAGCCATGGCTAATATCTTTTTTTTCAAAATCTTTCTATAGTCATGAAAAGAAAAGTAGTGATTTCTACAAGTTGTATTTGACCCCGTGTCCTGGCTCTGATGATGATAAATAGCAGATGTCTGCAGGGAAAGCATGAGAGTCACACACAGAAGGTTGTCCTCCTCCAGCATACTCTTGTCATCTTTCATCCATCAACAGGGTGGGAACTTCCTGAGCCAGAGCAGGCGTCATACTTCATAGTCCCCCATGGTCTCATCCTCCGTGGATTTATCTCAGAATCTTTCTAATCCATTTATATTCTTGGCTTTTGCAACATCTGGTGTCACTGAATTCTAAAGTTTTATGGCAGAACACAAATATAACTGTATGCTGTACATTTCAGCAAATGCAGCAGAAATAGATTCTTCACCTGCTACATTTTCCTAACCTTTATATGTCTTTCATAGACAGTTCTGTTTTCTTTACTCTTGGTTCTTTATTCCTAGTAATTTAGGGATTTAAATATAACTCTAGACAGAACAGTGAGTACTGTGTCACAAGAGGAGTAAGTTCCATTAGTACAGCGATAGTTCCTTACCAGGTTCTTAATTATTTAGAAATGAAAGCAGCATGGAAGAATTTTAGTATAAGAATAACACTAACAGTTTATAGACACATAAAAACAGAAAACTTCACCAGAAGACTTCAGTTTCTCCTTTAGCTAATTTATTTGAACTAATTTGAATTAATTTGAAATCAAAATATGTTGTCTTCAGATAAATGTGGAAATTTGTACTTCTGTCATGTGATGTTCTAACCTCATATGGCTTAGTTCTGTTTTCTGTATTCTTCTTTCATACCATCAAATAAAGCATAGCATCAAACAATTTAATTCTGACCTTGTGTCTTTTCGAGCCTGCAGCTTGGACATGATGGATGCGTGTTCATACACCAAGTTAGATGAGCTGATTGCTACTTCTCTTATACTAAATACGCTATTATTTTAGCCATGATTTTTAGCTTCCATTAGCTTCTTAGGTTTATGTTTATTCTTGTGATGACTTGAATTCCTCCAGAACGTCCAGCCAGGGCTGTTTGTGCTTCCCGCAGGGCCTGAGGCACTACGTGGTCTGTTTGGGCAGCACCGTGTGGGGGTCTCTTCCTGCAGCTCTGCAGCCGAAGCTGCCTTGCCGTCCCACCAGTGAGTGCAATGGGGTCACACAGGGGACTGCGGTGGTGGTGTTTCCTGCGGTAGCGATTTGTGTACACTCGTAGGCAGTGCAGTCGCGTGCTGAGGCAGCATCCTCTTCATCCTTCACAATCTTGTTCTTGTGGTTGTTTCCCAGCATCAAGAGGTCATACCAAGGTGTTCCCAACACTGTTAATTTATTCAATTATTTAAATAACATCTTTAATCTATCCCCAAAACCAACATAACAGCACTTCCATTAAGAACTGTGCTGGAAATTGTACTCTTCAGTGGCTAAACTTTTGCAGCCTATCAGTGCATTATCCCTGTGTTTGCTTTCCTGGTGAATTGGTGCCTGTGTATTTGTCAGGATTTATGTTTGAGGCTGGATGGAGGATGAGGAAAAGGGTCTGAGATAGTTATCTTAGAAACTCTGCAATTTATTTGCAAATGCTAAGTACACCTTGCAAAGAAGCAGGAATTGGTGGCACATCATTGTCTTGACACTAGAAAGATGCAGAAATTAAAAACTGAGCATGAGAGAAAAAACACTCTAGTAACAGGTACCTAACATGCATATTTATTATCCTCTTCAAGCTTGCAATAAACGGGGCATAAAAAGGAGCAAACTTGAGTAACCACATTAATATTTCATTGATGTATTTTGAGATTGATACCAAATTATATTTCCATAGTTGGGATACTTTTGCCTTTTTTACTTGAGATTTTTCTTAGGACTTACTAGATGTAACCCTATACGATTCTCCAAGCTACAGTGGTCCTTCTCAGCATCAAGCCTTGCTTTTCCCAGAAGTTTTCCTTCTGCCTTTTCCTGTTATTCTTGCTCCAGATAAGCTGAGAGCCCTGAAACTACTCTTTTTGTATCTCCAGACTACTGGTTGTTCACAGGATATGTCTGTTACTAAATGATGGTTATCATGAAAAATGGTGCCTGAGAAATGGCTGATCAAAAAGCAAAGTAAGTCTAATAATGTGGCTGAAGTCAATTAGCAAAAGTCTATGTATCTTCAGTCAAGATAAACAATATTCTCTTTTTCAGTGCACAGCTTAGAAAGATGAAATCTGTTGTGATGAGATTTTTACTTATTGTCCAAAAATATTTGTTACACGCTCCATCTGACATATCCTTTTGGGTTTAAACTAAAAAAAGGCACATAATTAATTGATCTGGATAATCAAACTGTGTCAGAGGAAATTTAGTTCTGGAAGGGCAGAGTAAGCAACATTTTTATTGCACTTAATTTCTTATAACAGTTTTGTTAAACATTTTCTCCCTATCATTTTTGCACTTTGAAAGCAGTAGTAGCTCTTCAGACACTTCTTCAGTGTTAAAATACAGAAAACTCAGAAATTTGCTCATGGAGGTCCTGCAATAAAGGTATCTTACAATTCACATATATAACCATGTAACATAGTCAACATAAAGCATTAAAAGCCATGTGTAAGTGTTCTAAAACATGACCTTTCTTTTTGTGAACTGTACTCTATTTGTTGTGGTTTAAATAAAATTGCATTTGACTCAGGCTGGTGCTTTTTAACCTAGAAGAGCACTGCTAAATGGGATTAGGGGGAATATTAGTGAACTATACGGTAGAGATGAAACCTGTTTCAGAATGTATTGCAGTCTAGGTCTGATCTTGCATGGAAAGAAAGATCCTATAATGTTTAAGATTTCTGTTATTCTCTGATGTTAAGCCTTCGTTTATATTTAAAACCATGTTATTTATTCTGTAATTAAAGGAAGGGGTGGATATCTCTTTCCTCTGCAACTTTTCAAAAAATATTGAAAAACAGTTTAATGCCTTTATGCTACAAGTACTCATAATAGTATGTGTGGTAAATTTTTATGATAGTTAGCCTATCATAAGATATGTATATTACATTCATGGTATGAAAGTCACTGCATGTTCCCCTGAAGTTAAAAGAGGAAGAAGAGACTCTTCCACAATAACCGTGAAACCTAGATCGAATGCCTGGAATAACTCTTCTTGAAAGTCTGTATTTCTGGAACTTAATAAAATTTATTTCAATACATTTGAAAACATTAAAGAAAAATATGGCTGACAAATGGCATAGATTTCAAATTGAAAAAGAATTCTGTGCAGATAATGCAGTTCTCAAGCAGCAAATGTAATAAGCCCAAAAATCTAATCACATATTACGAAAATTCTGGTATCCCTGTTAGTACAGTTATAAGTTTCATTTATATGACATAGTTGGGGGCATTACCTCTATAAAAAAGTGTTTAATTTGGAAAAAAAAAAATTTGATGCAACATTGTTATATGATTTCATACATTATGAGTAGTTGTTCTTAGAAATGCTGTGATTTCAGATGCAGATCTTCAGATGCAGATCTTCAATTTAATCTGATCTTCAATCAGATTTTTTTTTTTTTTTTTACCATTGTTTGATTTGTAATTTTATTTTATTCCCAGCACAGTACATAGCGTTGTGTGGTTGCAAGGAGGCTTGACTGACTCTTGCAGGGAGCCAGAAGCCTTGGGTTGGGTGTCTGGCTCTTTCAAGTCTTCTGCCAGTCATGCCTTCAATGAATGTTCACTGCTGAGCAGCTGCAGTTGGGGTACAGTGAGTGCTGGGCATCAGGAGTATGCCAGAGAGGCAGGAATTAAAATTCTCTTGGAAAGAAAAAGAAGGATTTCATTATATTTACAGTAGCCAAGCAGCAATCTAGTCATTTATATGTTCAAATAATAAACATTTTATTATAGAGGTATAAATAATATACATGCAAGAAAAATGGAACGACTCACACTGGCTGTTGTCTCCAGGCACATGGAGGACAAGAAGGTGCGCAAGACTAGTCAGCATGGATTCACCACGGGCAAATCATTCTTGACTAACCTGATAGCCTTCTATGATGGGATGACCGGCTGGATAGATGAGGGGAGAGCGGTGGATGTCATCTACCTTGACTTCACCAAGGCTTTTGACACCGTCCCTCACAACATCCTCCTGGACAAGCTCCGGAGGTGTGGGCTGGATGAGTGGTCGGTGAGGTGGATTGGCAACTGGCTAGATGGCAGAACTCAGAGGGTGGTGATCAGCGGTGCAGAGTCTAGTTGGAGGCCTGTGTTGAGCGGAGTGCCCCAGGGGTCAGTCCTCGGTCCAGTCCTGTTCAATTTATTTATCAACGATCTGGATGAAGGCACAGAGTGCTCCCTCAGCAAGTTTGCAGATGATACGAAGCTGGGAGGAGTAGCGGATACTCCAGAGGGCTGTGCTGGCATCCAGAGGGACCTCGACAGACTGGACAACTGGGCGGTCAAAAACCTCATGAAATTCAACAAGGCCAAGTGCACGGTCCTGCACCTGGGGAGAAATAACCCCAGACACCAGTACAGGCTGGGGACAGACCTGCTGGAGAGCAGCTCTGCAGAGAAGGACCTGGGCGTCATGGTGGACGACAGGCTGACCATGAGGCAGCAGTGTGCCCTCGTGGCCAAGAAGGCCAATGGGGTCCTGGGGTGCATTAAGAGGAGCGTCTCCAGCAGGTCGAGGGAGGGGATCCTGCCCCTCTACTCAGCCCTGGGGAGGCCACATCTGGAGCACTGTGTCCAGTTCTGGGCCCCCCAGTACACGAGGGATGTGGAGCTGCTGGAGAGAGTCCAGCGCAGGGCCACGAGGATGATCAGGGGCCTGGAACATCTGCCCTGTGAGGAGAGGCTGAGGGAGCTGGGCTTGTTCAGCCTGGAGAAGAGAAGGCTGAGAGGGGACCTGATCAGTGTGTACAAGTACCTCAAGGGAGGCAATGAGGAGGATGGGGCTGGCCTCTTTTCACTGGTGGCCACCGACAGAACTAAAGGAAATGTCCACAAACTGAAGCCTCAAAAGTTCCACAGGAACTTAAGGAAAAATTTCCTGACAGTGAGGGTGACAGAGCCCTGGCACAGGCTGCCCAGAGAGGTTGTGCAGTCTCCTTCTCTGGAGATCTTCAAGACCCGCTTGGATGCAGCCCTGTGCCATGTGCTCTGGGCGGCCCTGCGTGTGCAGGGGGGTTGGACTAGATGACCTCTAGAGGTCCCTTTCAACCTTAGACATTCTGTGATTCTATGTTTTAAAGGCTATAGGATATAAATGAATATTCCTACTGGAGAGTTGTGTTCTGGGTTTTACACAATCCTACCATTTCCATGAAAGATGATAGGGGAAGAGAAGTGGATTTATTTCACAATCTAGCATGAAATACTTCGATGATATGGAAAATATGAGTGATCAAAGAAACTTTTTGTCCTTTAATTTTTATTTAATTGTCATTAACATTGTTCTTGTTTGGAAGTAACGTTGTTTTTCTGCGACAGTGTCCAGGCTACCAGGTCTGGCTGCTGTAGCTTTATGAAATGATATCAGCCTGTAACACTAATATAGGTTGTTTTTCTGTTTTGGAAGGTTTTGAGACCTAGGGCATATTTAGTAAGAATTAGAGGACTCTGCTGGTTTGCTGATTTCTGTAATAATACAGAAGAAAGATGATCAAAGAGGGGCATAAGGTCTAATAAATGGGTTGCATAGAGTAAATCTTAGACGTCAGTCCACGTGATGGTCAGGAGTTGTGTTAGAGGGCTGATTTTGTATAAAGAGTGTGAGTAAAGGGAAAGTATTTTTGAAGGATGGTTGTGTGTCACAGTCTCAAAATATAGTTCCTTTTGTTTACCCTAATGCATTTTCTGCCTTAGGACTTTCTCTTAATTCAGGCAGTGTTGGGAAGATCTCTGGTGATTCTTGATGCATCATGAGCTTCACAGAGATTCCAGCGTGAGATATTTATAGCTGTTTTGAGTTGCAGATGATATTTTTATTCAGGCAGGAAGGTAAACTGAGTAGATATGTTAAAATAAAAAAATAATAAAAATACATTGCATAGTATTTCAGTTCCTAAACAAAGATAATCAGTTGCCAGTTGTATACCTTTGTGAATCAGTCAGTATTTTGCATCCATCTTTTTTCTTGCTCAGGCAATATTGGCTTGAGGGACAAGAAAGCTCATCTTAACAATGTGCGACTTTGCTTCATATCCTGTCTGTATGGAGTTATTCATAAGACCTTTCTTGTTCTTTGTACCCTTGCATCTCTGCTTTAGTGTGAACAATCCCACCTAATGAGAGAGCACGAAGATGTGCAGGAGCGAACAACACTACGCTACGAGGAACGAATCACTGAGCTGCACAGCATCATTGCTGAGTTAAATAAGAAGATTGATCGACTACAAGGAGCAACAATAAGGTACTGAAGCTCCCTGGAAATTCTGGACTAAGTGCAGGAATGCAGTGTGAAATATACTGTAAATTTAAATCGATGATAAGTTCAAGGTATTTAAAATTGTTATGGCTAGTACTAAATAGCTGCCTGTAATTAGGGCATGTGTCATTGGCACAATCCAGTGCTCAGCAAGGTTATCTGTGTCACCCCAAGGATAAAATAACACTGTAGTCTTATTGTCTTGTCAATATCTCATTGTCCAACAGTCTGCTGAGATTAGTGAGTTCTGTAAAGGAGTACACTGTACCATCTAGATGTTCTTTTAGCTTAATATACACGCCAAGGGGATCAAGTAAGTGATAACAGTGGTGGAAAAAGACAGACGCAGCCACCCAAACTGCATGTTTGATTTTACCTTTCTTTTGTGGCATCCTTCATACAGCCTAAGCCAGATTATTTCTTATGAGAAATACAAATCATATGGATTTTGGATGCACAAAATTATTCATATCTCATTGTTGCCTGCTGCCTTGGAACAGCAAAGCTTGGCATGTTACATTAGGTCATGATTTACAGTTTTCAAGTAAGTTTTGCGTTTGACTGCGGGAAAATACTTTTCCCCCCACATTTTTATCCATTATTCTCATCTTAGAGGAAGGGCAGTCTAGAAGAAGGAAGGAACTTTTTAAAGCTTAATTTGTGGGTATGCATATAAGCCACTGGAATCTAAGAATTTTCCTGAGAATATCCAAGTACAGTTGACATTTTTGTAGGCAAAGTTGCACAATGCTCTTCCCATTTAGCAGAATTTTATTTATTTCTTGCTGTTAGCTGCATGCTTTTAAGAAAAAAAAATGTACCATAAATAATAGAAAATTACGTTATGAATAAATACCATGTAAAACCAGTGGTGGAATCACTGCAAACTCAAATAGTCATAACTGGTGATAGTCAAGGCAATATTTTTCAGGTAAAGTTCCTCTAAACTGATTTTGCTTCTCTGAAAAGATCTCTCTACCATGTTCATTCATGCTTAATAAGTCTGTTGTTAAACTTTCCATTCATTTTGTTTAGTGATCTTTTGTTTCAGATGCTGTCCCACCCATCTTGCTTTCTGGTAAAATTCTGCTGATTTAAAAGGCTGTCTGAAAAGTAAAATATGGGAAATACCAGTGTTGCGCTGACAGTTTTTTGAAAGGCCAGAAAAATTCTGCTAGAACTTAGAAGATTACATAGAATCATAGAATCCTTAAGGTTGGAAGGGACCTCTAGAGGTCATCTAGTCCAACCCTCCTGCACACTCAGGGCCACTTGGAGCACGTGGCACAGGGCTGCATCCAAGCAGAAGATCTCCAGAGAAGGAGACTCCACAACCTCTCTGGGCAGCCTGTTCCAGTGCTCTGGCACCCTCATTGTCAGGAATTTTTTCCTTAAGTTCCTGTGGAACTTTTGAGGCTTCAGTTTGTGGACATTTCCTCTAGTTCTGTCGGTGGCCACCAGTGAAAAGAGGCCGGCCTCATCCTCCTCACTGCGTCCCTTGAGGTACTTGTACACACTGATCAGGTCCCCTCTCAGCCTTCTCTTCTCCAGGCTGAACAGGCCCAGCTCCCTCAGCCTCTCCTCACAGGGCAGATGTTCCAGGCCCCTGATCATCCTCGTGGCCCTGCACTGGACTCTCTCCAGCAGCTCCACATCCCTCGTGTACTGGGGGGCCCAGAACTGGACACAGTGCTCCAGATGTGGCCTCCCCAGGGCTGAGTAGAGGGGCAGGATCCCCTCCCTCGACCTGCTGGAGACGCTCCTCTTAATGCACCCCAGGACCCCATTGGCCTTCTTGGCCACGAGGGCACCCTGCTGCCTCGTGGTCAACCTGTCGTCCACCATGACGCCCAGGTCCTTCTCTGCAGAGCTGCTCTCCAGCAGGTCGGTCCCCAGCCTGTACTGAGAATAACCACAAGTGATTTTTGGATGGAGTCCTTGGGCCAAGCTAAATGCCAAATTGTATATTACTTAGGAAGTTCTTGAATTTGGTGGATGCTGTGAATGTTCTGCCACATCCATTAAAAAAAAAAGTCAGCTTTGGCATGCAAAGCTAAAAGTGAATTTGATGCCACATGCATGCTGTTTCTCATGAAAATGCAGTTGCTGCAAACTGCTGAAGAGGATTGGAAAGGGATAAAAACTGCTGCAACAGATGCTAAGCCACTTTGTGCCTGACCATTTGATCATGAGCATTTTAGGAGAATGGAGAAGGAAAGTTCTTCCTAAAAACAACAAACACTTAGAATTAGAGAGATTCGATCCAGTTTATAAAATGCAACTGAAAGAAGGAATGTTAACACTTCCTGCTGGGACTTTCTGTAAATTTACTTCAGAATCTTCTTGCTTCACTTTTGGAAGGTGTAACATCTTGCAGAACAAGGATGGTGTAATTGCTGTCTTTGCTGGGACAGGTGTGACTCATGGCACTCCACCCTTGGCTGTCGGGAATGTGAACTAGGGATTTGGAACAAAACATTTCTGCGAGAAACAGTCCTGGGAAACTGACTGCTCTAGGGACTCAGCATTTATAGCTTTTTATTAAATCAGAATACAAGAGGGATTTTATTTTTAATTTGTTAATATCACTGTCAGATATCTGCACAAACTGAGATAAGGCTTTGCATATAATATCATAAAATGTACACTTTGTGAAAGCAGTTTCTTGAATGTACAGAACAGAGAAGTCTCTCCCCAGCACTGGCACAAAGACTGTTCAGTATTTTTGTGTACAGTTTTTAGGTTGTAAAAATAAACTAACATACAGCCATATGTACTGCTGCTTTATGACATTCTTATTGGTTCCTCCCACTAAACAAAAATATTCTGGAAACAATTTTAAAAAGCCAGAGTTGCACAGAGAGAATTTTATTATCTACTTGAAGCTGTAGTATCTTTAAATTGGTAACCAATTTAGGGGTAACTAAAGTACTTAAGCAGCAAGAGCATGTAAGTTTGAATAAGCCATTGCAACAGCTTGAGGAGTTTTGGCAGACTGTATAAACTAATTAATGTTCTCCATTCAGATTTTTCTTTAAAAGAACATGAGACGATGTCAGGGGGATTTGCACAGCTTGTGGTGTAATGGCTCAAGCCTGCATGGTTCAGTAAGTCCAGCTGTAGAACAGAATTTGCATTACATGCCTGTGTCCATGTCTCTTCCTGGGTACCTTTTAGGAACTACTCTTAGGAAAAATAATCTGATGGAGTATTTTAGAAATTTACATTAATGTTCTAGATTTGCTGGACATTTCTTGGGCACAAGTTCCATGTGTGTGGCCATGTGGAGTTAGCTGCTGCTCTTGTACTATGTTCTTCCTGCATTCCCTAATGAAAATGAGGTCACTGTGGTTATGGGAGCAAGCCAGCATTCATCTGCAGTTGTCTCATCTCCCTGCTGTTGCTCTAGTCCCTTCAGCTGGTTTGGATCCTCAACCTCACTTTAAAAAAGAAAAAGTTGAAATGCAGCTGTAACTGATTAGGAATAAAAAGTTTCCTAAACTCATACAGTGTAAACAATCTAGCTTTCATATTTGCTTATTCTTTAAAGTCTTACAATCCAGAATTTACCCTCTGTAAGTTCAAGAGGAAAGCACCTTGGGGGTGAAAGGATGGTGAAAAGTGGTCCAGTGAGATGACAATAAAACTGAATAATCTGAAATCGTAAACCTTGGTTCTTTTTGATCTTGTAGTTGAATGGCTGTGTTTCACTGTTCCAGTCTTCATCACTGGGGAGGAAGTGGGGAAGGGCTGGCAAGAGGTGGCTTGTATTTGGTTTAAGTATGTTGTAATACTGCAGCCACAGATCTGGGACTTCTGAGCAAGACATTTGGGCTGAAGAGTCTCCAAGGTTTGTGCAAAAAAAGTGCAGGTTCAGAGCTCCTGTTCATGTATCAAAAAGATGTAGGTGGTAGTGTTACTCCTAGTTCTGCTGTTTCCAATTGCAGGGTAGAGAGTGTTTGTTTGTTTTTTGTTTTCCTCATTCATTAATTTTCTATTCTTTGACAAAGTCCATGCCTACTTCCTCTCCAAGTATGTACAACCTACAAGACAGGAAAAAAGGTCAAATAGGTCTTTCCAGTTGCAGCAATTCTATTTGCAGCAATTCTATTGTAAATATTTGGACTTAAGAATATACCCTGATAACACACACAAAAAAATTACAAACTATGTAGTAGTGTGCTAACAGAGAATTAAAGGTGAATGTTTTAGAAACTTAGGGTATTGCTATAAATTCATTCAACCTCAGCTTCTTTTTTTTTCTTTTTAATTGGCTGTGAAAAGTTGTCTGTAATCCAGTTATGCAGAAATAACTTTAGCCTGTAACTGACAGTCTTTTTCAGATAACATCTTACTGTTCAGCAAAACTGAGAAGGGAGTGAGATCAAATTGCTTTATATTTTAAAGCAGTTGTTTGGGCACATCTGTGCAACTGTAAAAATAACCAACAACACCAGAAGGGCATGGGCTCTCTTGCTTATTGAAGCCTACTAAGGAATATTTGAAACAGGTGTTGAGAATTTTGTAACCCATTGCTGCAAAACCATTAGCCTTGAGTTATGACTCTTAATCTGAAACAAAACATCGTCAGAAAGTAGATTGTCTTGAGATTCATGAAGGAGAGTAAACAAACTACAGCATCAAACAAATGACACAGAGCACTCAGGTGTATGTGCACAGTGACCTAGAGGTTTGATTATAGCTTCTGAAGATGTGCAAGGTTGAAGCTGTTTGGATTCCTTTCAAACAGCAGTGTGGGTGTGATCGTGTTGCCTTCAGCATACAGTGCCCAGCCTTCAGTGGCAGATTCCCGTGTAGTCTCAAGTGTGTTTGCTCTTCATGCACAACTGGCTTAGGGAGACGTCAAGTGTGCATGCACGCACAGGGAGCTGTTGTTCTGCGGGTTGCAATGCACGTGCACCTGTAGTGTTCTCTACCTCAAGGTCTCAGAATGCTATAAAAGTACTGAAATTTGGGTGTCAGCTGTTGAACAACAGCTGTCACCCAAAGCATAAAATCATGCAGTGCTGTAGACCTCAGTGTGTGTCCTAAGTGTGTGTCTGGAGACATAGAATCAGGCATTCATCCAAAAAATGGTTCTGGGTCAAGTCCACAGGAATGTGCAAGTGCTGCCACAGAGCATACTTTTCAAATGCTCCAAGATACTGAGAGTGCTCTAAACTGAGGATACAATATGAGGGCTACCTAGACAAAGCTGTGTTGCGTTTTAACTGGGGAAGTTGCGCAGTGAGAAGTGAAAGGAGTGTGGTGAGACCGATTATAGTGTGTGTACAACAGGCATAGTTTTATGATCACTGTGGCCATTTGCAGAGGTATTTTAGATTTTAAAATGTGGGACTAATAGAAGACTGACATATAAATGAAAAAATGAATTACCTTCAGACCAAAAAAATGCAACATTTTCTTTGAATACGCAGTGATTGTTTTTGTCTGAAGCTAATTATTGCTGGCTTGTGGTTAATAATTAAGTTATTCATAGAACATTAATTCATGCTTATGTGTCTTTGTTACTCTGTTTTCATTCCTGCTATTCATGATTTAATTCTCACAGTTTCTTAAGCATGTATTGCATAGCACCTTGCTTTGATCTAAATCTTTGTTTTAACCAGTTGACCTGCATTTTTGTTTAATAATAGCCAGTAACTGTTCCTGATAAAGTCTAGCTTTCTTTACACTGAAGCAAATGTAAAGCTTAGAAGAGGATAATAGTTCCTAAATAAATTACAATTTCAGCTTGGCAAGCAAGATGAAATTCCCTTTAATTTTTTTTGCATTGTTCCTGATCACGTGTCATCTCTTCCGCTTTGAGGAAAGACTTCAGTCAGTGTTCTATATGTGTATGGGACATACTTGCTGCTAATTTGCCTGGCAAACCCAGTCACACCTTAGGCTAAATCCTACAAGATTTCTACATGAAATACACATTGCTGTGTAATGCTCACATAGCACACTTAAATTACAAATGCCCCTCCCAGATTCTGATCCCCAGATTGCCTCAAAATCCAGACAGCTCCATTCTCACACTGCTTCTTATCCACCCTTCTGCTGAAACTGCAGCAAAATGAACTTCTGCACTTGACTTGATGTTTAACAAAATGAGGACTGTTTGCTCGCTTATCATAGGCCGTCTGCACCTGTATAAACTGTTGTTTTTCTCATGGACACCTTACTGTGAAAATAATCAAGGCAGAGGTAAAAATTATTTTTCTGAGTCAAATCTGCAAATGGATCAAAGGATTAAAAATGTTTACAAATATTCTCAGGCAAGCAGTTATTCATTTACTTATCATCTTTTCCCAGTGCTTTGAACTGTTCATGTGGAGACAGGAGGGTAAAGCCCTAATTTTTTAAGCTCATCAGCTTTAGCTAAAATTCTCTATGGCCTAACTTATTTCAATAGAAGCAGCTTGACAAATAACAGTCAGAAAGGAGGTAATTGAGGTTTTGTGTTTCCCAGTCACTAGAGCACTTTACCATATGCCCCTCTTTGATCTCTTCCTTTTGAGAAGGGAAATGGAAGCTTCCTTGTCCCTGGGAGAATTCAGATGCATGTGCATGTGTGTAGGTACATGCCTCTGTACACTTGCTCCACACACTGTCCTACAGCAGGCTCAAGCTGAGAGGCAAACCTGGACTGGTTATTGCCCCTATGCCTTGGGGTCAAAGCTGCTTGTGCAGGTTAAGAATGGTCCATTAGAGTGTGACTACTAAGGAGCGTATGTCCTTCCTGTACACATCCTCACTTACACATGTTGGAAAAAAGGCCCCAAGGTCCACTTACTGTTTAGCTGTATGGTCATCTGGAATAATAAAAACCTTGTTAATAAAGAAATTGAAGGCAGACAGGCACTAGCTGCCGCTAGCATTTGTCAGGGATGTAGCGCAGGGGAAATTGCTTTTTGGTGAAGGATATGAATCCCACTCCATTGGATTGGCAGAGCCCTATTACCTGCTTGTGAACTGTATCTTGTTCCTCTGATTACAAGTCTGAAATAAATGCCACAGAGTTGGATATTTCAAAGGATTTTATTTTTGCCTTTGTGCGTTCTTCCAGGGAAGAAGATGAGTATTCCGAGCTGCGGTCAGAGCTCAGCCAAAGCCAGCATGAAGTCAATGATGACTCACGCAGCATGGACCAGAATTCTGTTTCGGTACCGGAGAACCAGTCCACTGTGGTCACTGCAGACGTAGGTGGGTTACGCTTCATAGTAGACAATGGATTTTTTTAGTAGCAGAAAGACAGTCTATTCTTTGAAATAACAGTCAAACATTTGGTGAGGATGTAGATAAATATAGGATTAGAACAAATGTTCTGTGAACTTACATTTGAGGTAAGTTCCGTGTTTTCAAGTGGAATATCTGCAGAGTCTAAAAGGGAATGATTTGTTCAGGAGAGCTTATGATTTTTGTGGAAGAAGGGGTACATGCAGTTAAACACATCCCTTATATATATACCAGTGAAGTAGTCTAACCCCTAGAAAAGAATTGTTAACTGTGTGGAAGTTTGGTGAAAATGCATGGAGAATGGAACTGTCCATCTGGTTCATCTGCATCCTCAATACAACAAGATATTTTCAGGTTTTGAGAATTGAGGACCCTTCTAAGGTAATGTATAAGTGTATAGAGATTTTGTATAGACATATAATTAGATTTACACCAGGATAAATCTCACGTAAGCAATTCACATGGTCTCAAGAAGAGTCCACCTCCAGACTGTCTATAAGTAATATGTTGTGGTTAAGAACCAAGAGGGCAGGTATTTTTTCTATGGAATTTCATCTCTTGATTCTGCCATGCAGGCACCAATTACTGATCATGTGAAGAATCTGCAAGTATACAAAAATGTTATGATAAGACAAAAATGCACGTGTTTGTATTATAAGCCTGAGAAGATATTACGCCTTAAGTATGGTAACCTTGTAACTGCCTGGACACAATTGCAATCACAATTAACAGACCTCTGGTGTAATGACCAAGTTCTAGAATTCTCTCTAGAATATTATTTATCTTAATTTGTATTTAAAAACAAATAGTTTGTCTTCTTTTCTTCTGTAAGTAAACTGCCTGCATGGTAAACTACTGACTGACACAACACAAGGAATATTTTAAGAAATTGGTGAAACAGCTGTCTTAATCCTTTTTGCAGATACTGTGGTTCTTAAATATCAGGCCATTAATTTGATATGAACTTTGGTTGTAATGCCACATGTAATATTTGCTTCCTTGTATTTGATAAATTGCATTGAAACAGTCTCTATAAATTTAGAGCAGTATACTTCAATATTGATTTTTTTTTTTGCTGTTTTTTTTTCCAAGACACCAATTTCTGGAAGAGTTGTTCTGAGAACAGACTGACCCTTGGGCATAGCATTCTGCCTTAGTAGCTTAGAAATAACTTAGTATACATAATATACTAACTTACAAATAATAACTTCTATATAATATAAAAACTTAGAAAATATGTTACTATTGTAAGAAAATAAGCGACACCATCTCCAGATCTGCATTTGCTCGTAAGTGCAAGACCTACTATAGTACACTCATATTTTGGTGACTTGAATTTCTAGAAACACTGAAAGAGCAAAATTTTTAGTAATATCCCATTTTTAGTTAGATATCCCATCCTTAGAGTTTTAAGTCTTTAAATATTTAACAACAGATTATATATAGTTAACATAACTGAACACTTTTACTTTCAAAAGTAAATGTTTAATCTTAAGTTTGTAGTTGAATAGATAGTAATATTAGGTCTTTTTGTTTTTTTTTTTTCTTTTGTTTTTTTTTTTTCTTTTGGTTTTTTTTTTCTTTGGCAAAGAACTTCAATTTAAATGGCTTCTCAGCATTTATTTTGTGATTTAAGCTTTGATTTTGTTCCTCCTGGGATGTAGCTGAAGTAGGGTTTACGGGCATTAACAATAAGTTGTCATTTTAAGTTTCTGTTAACACTGAGAAACATGGAAATAAGGTGAAATATAGCAACACTAAATAAAAAAGAATCTTAGCCCTAGGACATCTTTCATTTATCTGTGTTTGCCTTCTGCTGGGGTTTGCTGGGTTTTTTTTCTTTTTTTTTCTTCTCTTTTTTTTAATATTCCTTTGAAAGCAAATCCTTGTGTGTATATGTATCTTATTCATATATATATAAATGTAAAATCTCTGTATATATACATGGTAAATAATCATGACCTAATAACAGTATATAGAGTCTTGCTTACTGCACTAATGGAATAGGCATCAGTAACTTGGGGAGTTTCTGAGAAAGTTTTCTGAGAAAAATGTGTGTCTCCAGTATTACTGTAAACGCTATTTTTCAGAGGTAAACATGATAATGTAGGGCATGTACTCCTAGGAACTTAATATATGTTGTCTTGTGTGAAGGTTGTGTGTTTAAAAAGGATAAAATGTGTATTATATAAGATGTTACAGAGATTAAGGAATTAGAGGTTTTTTAATTATAAAAAAAAAAAAGTTATACACCCCTTATGTTTTACTGCCAAGGAATGTTTTTTATGTTAGCTTTGCAGCAAGCAGATGATTATTAGTCAGAAGCTACATTCAGGAGTAGTCTGTTGTATGAGTGTTGCCCATTCATGCTGGTTACAGTGTCTTCCTTTTTTTTTTTTTTAAACTTTCTGGCCACCTCTTCATTGCCTGCCTTTTTCAGTCTTCTCTTGAACTGAGTTTTTTCAAGGTTATCTAAAATAATCTGTTGCTTGTGGAGTTTCCAGTACAGATCAGGCCAGGCTCCTTTACTCCATCTTGAAAAACTCAGCTCTGAGGGCCATATTTGGAAATTCTACTGCAGTGAAATGCTTGGAGCAGCACTGCAGAATAACATCCCTGCAGCAAGAGTACCTGTCACTCTTTTTAGGAAAGGTAAAGGAACTGCTGTCAGTTGATGCATCACTTGTGTGCTGTGCAGTAAGCAGTTAATGCCAAAGTCTTCTTGATTTGTAACCTAGAGGTAAATAGTAACTAATGCCTTTGAGAGACAACACAAAAGTGTGTTCTACCATGTGCCTGCCTTAGGAATTGCTGCTATGTGTAGCCAAATGTGACCTTAAGATTGCCTTTACATGACATACAAGAAGAAGCATTTAGCAATTCTGCAAAAAGTACTTCCCAGATTAGACTTTGTTGATTGAGTCACTCTGTACCCATCAAATATGTGTTCTTTCTCTTTTGTAGATAACTGTAGTGACTTGAATTCAGAACTGCAAAGAGTGCTGACAGATCTGGAAAAGGTTGTCTGTGGGAGAAAGAAGAGCAGCTGCAGTTTATCTGTAGCAGAAGTGGATAGACATATTGAACAACTCGCCACTGCCAGCGAACATTGTGATCTAGCCATTAAGGTATTGATAACATTAATTACTAAATGCAGCACATACCTTGCCTAAGCTGTGATGATATTCTGCAGAAATTGCACCTGATTTCCAAACATGTGAGGCTACTTTGCTAAAAAGAAAGAAAAAAAAGTAGCTGATAGTATCTGTTGGATAGGTAGTCATATACCTCTTAACACATTAAATCACAGGGGGAACTACTAATAGAGATGTTTCAAAACAGAGATGTTTTTCTCATCATCACTTCAGAGATGAGAGAAACTGGAGCAGTTAATTTACTTTCTGAAGGTTATCTAATAAATGAGTTGTCACTTGCTCAAGGTCACACAGCTAATCAGAGACTAGTAACTAAAACTACAATATGCAACACTTTCTAAAGTTTGAAGAAAAAATGCTATAACCTACATGTAAATTTTGGATTTGTTGTCTTATGTTAAAGCTAGTATTTAAAACAGGGCCTGGAGTGATAGATTAATTGTAAGAAGATAAACCAGCCACAGAAACAAGTAATTCAACCAATACATGCGTGTCTGTTTTATTGTGGATGTAAGCAGAACAGTAAAAGGGAGGGCAGGTAAGACATGGGATGAAGGGGTCGTTATTCAAAACCTTAAAGGAAGGGAATAGTAATGTGCCTTAGTAAAGAAAGGGAAACATATCGACAAACTTTATTTGTGTCAGATGGAAAAGGAACAGTGACTTGTTTATCTAAGAGCAAGTATTTTGAAACTTTGCTCTTGAAGTGATGAGGTCTGAGACCATTCTGAAGTGCCTAGTCCTTTGGCATACTACGGGGAAAGGGCAGCTCTGATCCTTGTGATGTCCCAAAATATGATTGCCTGGAAAGAACACTGAGTGGTAAGTTGGTAATGTATCTATTTAAGACAGAGAGACTCCTGAGTTTCTTGCATGGTAATGTATCTATTTAAGACAGAGAGACTCCTGAGTTTCTTGCATTTTCTGGAGCTTTAAGATTATGGATTCTCAGTACTCAGTGTTCACAAGAAGGAGATTGTGAATCTTGGATAACAGATGGAGATTGATCTGTGCATAATCCACAAAAAATTCTGAAATGAGAGGAGATGAGAACTATTGCAGCCCGCAGATTGAGTAAAATCGGAGTAGCTGCCACAAGCTTAGTTCTCAAGCTTTTTGTCTGTTTTAACCCCACTGTTTTCTGTTGATTCAAAATAACTACAATCCAGGTTTTCTCAGTGTAAGTAGGTGTCAGCAGCTTTACCCCAATGCAGCCCTTTCCTTTTGTGTGATCTTTCTGTGCACAGCTATTTATAGGTGGTGGAAAGGGGAGGCTTTCCCAGTGCTTATGCGATAGAGCCTGAGGTTGTTTGCATTGGACAAGTGATAGCACATGAAGAATATTAACCTTTCAAGAAGATAAGGAAACTCTGTGATGTGCTCAGATTAAAAGTTGTAGAAGTTTGTCACCAAGGTGTTTGATGTAGCAAAAACATGCAGACCTCCTTTGCAATTGCAGTTCCACCTGTTTTGCTGCAGGTTGTTTCTGCTTTCCTGTTCCTGTGGCATGAGAAATGAGTTCTTTAAAATGCATAAAATCTTGTATGTAATCTGACATGTTCTGATATCTTTTGTTTTTACTGTTAATAATTTTCTTCATTGGTGAACAAAGGGACTAGTATTTTGGATATTTTGAATCCTCCTCCTTTGATTGTTAGATTTTATTGCATTTTTAATGTAGTTTCTGATAAATTTGTTGCTGATTTTTGTACAAATCAAGTGACTGTAGCCAGCTCAAGTGTTTCTGTCCTACAAATAAAAAAAGATAATGAAATGAGAAGGGTGTCTTGACAAACTGCAAGAATACAAAACTTCCCCTTTGTTTAAGAAAATTTACCTAGAATTGACTGGTTAACGCTTAAGATATAAAAAGAATAGCCATTAAACCCAGTAAGTGGTACTTTTCACTAGCAGAGTCTAAAAATGAAAAAGCTGTATAAACTTCTCATCATTAACCATTTAGAATATGAGGAAAGTTGCACTGGGTCACAACAAAGCCTATCTGTGTGGCAGATGCTGGTGAAAAGACAGTGTTGATGAGGACACACATAGTATATGCTCACTCTTCCTTGCGTGCTTCCAGCACAATGTGGGTTGAGAACTTCTTGAGCCAGAGGTGCTGTCTTTTGTGCTTAACAGTCTTGAATGAAGTTTCCTTCTGTGATAGTATCTAACCTTTTTATCCACCTATTTTTTTCTTATCCATAATATCTGGAAACAATAGATTCTGCCATTGACTTGTGTCATATGAAAAAGTACTGGTTTTTTTCTTCTTTTAAACATGATCCTTCATGAGTTCATTTTGAGCTTCATGAGTTCGTTATGAAGTGTTTCATATTATATCTGTGATACAACACCTTAGTAAGGAGATTGAGGCAGGGAGTATGTGTAGCAGACAGTGTCAGAGAAAAGACTGGAATTACCATGGTAAAATATTTAACCCTGTGCTTAGAACTTTGCAGGTTATTCCTATAATCTTTGAAGTTACACTAGGATTTGTTTGCTGTGCAACAACTTATCCCAAGTAACTGCTCTGTGCCACTGCTTTGAAGGGGAAAAAAAGGAAAAAAAATCCACCTATGATACTTTTTGCATTATTACCATGATGGATGTAGCATACTGGTCCTGAAAACAGGGAGCTGTAGAAGTCTTTTAGTCAGCAAAAGGATCACACTCAGAATGTGGGAGCATAGGAGAAGAAAATCCTTCCAGCTTTGTTGAGGATCATAGGCAACTGGTGCTGTTGCTGTCTGAAGTCTGTATTTGTGTGGGCAAGTAGAAGCAATGGAGGGTCTGGAGAAACATCAGCAGCCTCTCTGCCCTCTGCTAAAACTATGTAGCCTTGAATTCCTGCTGCTGTCTCCTCATGAGTCTTCCTTGTTCAGCTACTGCTCCAGCTTTGTCATTCCTGACAGCACTGTGAGGAGGAGCAGAGCCCTAGAAAATGGAAAGACTGAAAAAATAGAAACAGTGGGCAGGAATGGGGGGAAAGCAGGCAGCAGCCGAACTTGGGAATGGCAGGGCCCTATATAGGCAGGGTTTGAGGCAGAAAAAGGAGAGGAGGAAACAGCAAAAAAAGAAGCAGTTTTAAAAATAAAACTGGCGTGAGAGGTTCCCACCTTCAACAGAATTATTCTGTCACTACAGAGCTTTTCTTTGCTTTGCAAGATTAATGTCTCATGTGCATATCCAGAACTAGAACTCTTCCTCATGTTGAAATAACCTGCCTTCTGTATGTGATTGTTTGGGATTGGCAGGCTCATGTCTGCTAAGTATGGTTCTCCTACTATGATGCAAATTCGATAAATAGTATTAATTTATTCATAATAATGACAGTTCTGCACAAAATGTAAAAGTTGATCAATACTTCACTCTGAGTTACTGCATTCGGAAGATTTTTTGCAGGGAAAAGCAGCCTTGTATTCTCAAAGTGGCTTGATTTGGCATTTACAACTATTCTGTAGTTGGTCTTTTTATTTCCTCCAAGTACTCTTATCTAATCTAATTTAAGTAATCATCTCTACTATATGTTAAAATCTAAGTCTTTTTTTTTGGGGGGGGAAAAGGGGAAAAAATATTATTTTAAGCCTTGGAATATGAACTATTTACTTCACGTATCAAATTTTAAAGTATGAGCTTTGGCTGTAACTTGCTTTTGGAATGTCCAGTGAAGTGAAACTTTCCATTTTTCTAATTCCATCATTTGTCTATTGATTTTCTGCTTTTATTTTAAGGTGGATTACTTTAAGAAAGGTGCAAAAGCTTATTAGCAGCAGTCAGGGTTTTTGCTTCATGTAAAGATCTTTGGATAAATTACAACATTAGGCATAGGTACAACATATGTTAACTGCATAGTAGTAAAGAGCTGCATGTAGTTACCTGACACAGTGAGTGTTACACTGTGTTTTAATTTGTTGGAATGGCCAGCCTCACTGGCCATGGGAGTCAGCCATGAGAGTGCCTGTCCCTGTGCTAGCAGAGTGGGTGCATAAGGGGATTTGTGGGGCAAGGGAAGGGTTCAGTTTCACCCGGTGGAACTTGCTTTACTCTCCTCTGTGCTGGGTGGCACCTACAAGTCACAGTTCTGAGCAAGGGCAAAATGCTGGAAGGCAGCAAGGCCCAAAGAAACATAAACTTTTTTTTTTGTAAGACACTAAAAGAAAGGCTATAACATTCATGACAATATTAGCCCAGGTGGTGCATTTTCTTTCTTTTATTTCCATATCCCCTCTGGGTAATATTAAGTCCTCAAGGACATAGACGAGAAAAGTCATCATCTTTGCTTTTCCCACTCTTTTCCTTGTCCTTTTTGCAAAGTTGGACCAACATGAAGGAAGGTCCCATGCCTGCACATACAGATAGAGGCCAGGCTTGGACTGCTGCTCTCTGTCTGTTACCCAGCAGGGAAATGACATTGCTGCCTGTGGCAAGAAGTCATTATTTTAAGTGCTTTGAGAAAAAGTTGCTGCTATTACTATCATTAATCATGTTTATTGAAAGAAAGACAAACGGTTTGTATGCAAAAGATTATTCTCTTTTTTGTTAGATGGTATGAAAATAATTAATGAAATGGTTAACTGTAATTTTGGACAAAAGAAGCAAAGGAATGGGGCTGGGGGGAGGAGGTGTATGCATATAGTACTGTACTTGCCCTTTACACTGTTCTGTGCTGTGTACCATTAGTCTTACTTAATCACCTTACTCTTATTTTGTGGTGACTGTATTTTTGCAGACAGTAGAAGAAATTGAGGGAGTACTTGGACGGGACCTTTACCCAAATCTATCTGAGGAGAGATCTCGATGGGAGAAGGAGCTAGCTGGCCTGCGGGAAGAGAACGAGAGCCTCACAGCCATGCTGTGTAGCAAAGAGGAAGAGCTGAACAGGACCAAGGCCACCATGAACGCTATTCGTGAAGAAAGGGACAGGTTGCGCAGAAGGGTAAGGCCTGCCAACCATTGCAACGCTACATGGAAAAACACGTCTTATTGCAGGGATCAGCTGAGTCATCCTAGTCCATGCAGTTTTGCCACTAGAAGAGGTTTCTCTTTCATCTCTCTTCATGTACTAATTTTAGGGTTTTTGATTTTAAATCCAAGCTATATGAATTACAGAGGACAAAACTGAACATAGCTCAAAAAGGGTATATGATGAACAGCCAAGGTGTATGACAATCTTATGTCAGAGATCATGTGTTAACAGAAAGCCTGATAATTCATCTCCAAGGAAGCATATGTAACTTGTCAATAGAGGAAGCATCTGTTTACTCAGTGAATTTTCAGATGAGTTTTTTTTTTCTTCCCCTCTTCTAAACCAGAAATATGTCTTTGTTTTTGAAGAGAATTCAATTTGTGATTAGGAGGAAGAAAATAAGCAGGACTCCTGTCCTGTAATACTTCTCAGAACTGAGTAATGAGTAGCCTCAGTCGCATCCTATTTCGCTGTCTCCATTTTTTGACTCTGTGTCAGATTAATGCCTTGTGTTTTGTACGAACTCTGAAATTGTTATAGAATGGAAATTGTTATAGAAAAGAGGAGAGCTAAAGAGAATATGAGCTCTATCCCTGTTACCTTTTAAATTAGTTAACCCTGCCTCTGTTAAATCTGTAGTGTTTTATTTTAGCTACATATCAACTACTTCCAGTTTTAAAGTTTGGCTGTTTCAAATTTGTGCTCAGCTTGTGTAACAGTTTAGAAAACTATATATTTTTAAAATTTTGGTAGTCATATACCTAATGGCAGCAGAGCAACTTTTTAGGCAAGATCTGTGTTTCTAGAAGAGCAGTATTCTTTAGCAGCTGTATCATTTGGGGATGAAGTTGTACTGTCACATCTAATCTTCTGATATCAAGGTACAAATTATTTTAGCAGAACTCTATAGCCTCCCTTAACTCTAAAAGAAATGAAGAAAGAATTGTGATCTGCCTTCATATAAAATATCATCACTTCTCTCTTTCCTGGTGTTTTGTTCAATTTTGTTCAATTTTAATTGACAATGGAAGATGTAGAAAATGTTCAGAGAAATGGGCATCATATTTGGAGAAGTGACTAAAAGAGGTTGTCATGTTTACCCTGATAAAAAAAATCTGAATACAAATTTAATTGCTTCTTATGACTACCAGAGAAAGTGAATGAAAACAAATGACAGTGGCTGTTCAAGCTTACAGACAAAATTGGTTATATATACATATATGTATATATGCTGCTTATTACCACATTAGATTCAAAATAAGCCAGCTAAGGTTCTACATCAGAGGACTGCTGTTTCAAAACAACCATAAAGCATGCTGTTAATGCCTAGCTACTTTAAAAACGGAGCTTAAAATATTTAAAAATATTTTTGAATGCTCTAATGTAGAGATACCTACTCCTTTTAATTGGCCCAGATAATAGAGCTGCAGTATTTCTAGAACTGGTTGTAGTATCCCTACAAAAATATTGTTTTGTCTTATTGGCAGTGATAGTGGAAGATTGGGTTAGGTAATTAAAAATGCCATCTAGTCCTGTATATGTGAATGATGCATGCATTGGTGAGTTTGCACTGGAATTTCCACTGGAATTCCCAGTGGAAGCATTTATGGAGCCAAGTGCTAGATGTGGTATGAAATATGCATACAATTTCCTTACTGCAGGCAGGGAGTGAGAAGAGAGTGTGTTAATCATGTTGCCCTAGTAGTTGTAGGCCTGTCTGGAGCTGCTAGCAGGGATGCTTCATGTGTTACTGATGTGCCTCTGTTCTGGAAGCAGCTCAACAGAATTGAGATCAACTTGTTTCGTGTCAGTGACTCGAAGGGCTGCCAAATGGGAGCAGCGGTTTGACCTTACTGACTTGGATTTTGTTCAGACCAGTGACCCTGGAGATGGCAGGTCTTAAATTGCTGTGTGAAGATTGTGAGCTCTCTCCCACAAAACAAGCCAGTTATGTAATGTCTGTTCACTCTTTTTTAATTAAAGAAACTTCTTGATATAATGGAAATATGTCTTGCCATAACCTGCTGATGAGTGAATGACTAATGTTGGACTGGCACGGAGCGTAACAATATAACATACACTATATTAAGACACTACTGACAGTTTTTTCTGTTTTCATTTGTAGAGAACTTATTGAAATACAGTTTTTAGTATCATCCTTAACTTGAAGAACAACTGGTTTATTTTCCCCACTAGAAAATACTCTTTAATTGTTGTACTGGAAACCATATTTGCATTTGAAATGTAGCTTTGTGTTTATAGTTGCAACAAAATAAATGTTTCCTTTGACCTGTTTAATATTTTCTATATGCCACCTGAACTCAGAGTCACTTCAGATTATTTCCCTGGAGAGTGGAAAAAGAGTTCCAACTAAAAATTCTTTGTTGTTCTTAAATTAAATTCAGTAAGGCGAATAAACTGAAGTTGACCGGATCAATACATGCCTTACTTCAGCCCAATGCCTGTAATCAAACAGAGTGCTCTTGGAGGGTTTTTCTCAGGCTTGTTAGAGATTTAATTTAATTAAATTTACTTAATGTGTTCAGCTAACAGAATGTGTTGCTTTCTAAAACAGCAGAGTAGTAACAACATGCATATGGAGTTTTGTTTCTCATGGGTCATTAGTAAATGAGGTTATCACTTACTTCTGCCTGTAGTCTAGCTGCTAATTTTGTAATAGAGAGGTTTGTTTTATCCCTTCATGGTATTGTAATGTTAAAAATACTTTTTATTTAAGTCTGGGCTGGTCAATACCTTAGGAAACCTCTTACCAGTATACATAGCTGAGCCTACTTCAGAATCCACTATTGTAAATAAGGTGTTGGAAAACTTTTGTAACAGTGTATCTGATTAATATTAGAATCAGATTGGAATCAGAGTAGTATTATTTACAGTTGTTAAATGTAACAGCACACTTCAATCACAACAGAAAAAGTATTCGTGTTCTCAAATCAAGGAAGTCAATCGAGCAACCCTGGTGTAATGTATAAACTGCAGTATGACTGCATAAGTAAAAGATGTTTGTTTGGTTTTTTAAGTACTGCCCGTGAAAGTTACCACATTAGTAACACCTCAGTACAGCCCCAGGCAGTGTGTTGGCATATGAAGTGTCGGTGCAGGCAACGTTCAGGCTTCCCCAGGGTTTTTCTGAAGATCTTAGTTTAAAATGAAAATGGCTGTGAAAGCCTGTTAAATCTGAAATTCTCTGCATAAGCCGTATGTCCTAATAACAACTCTTGCAGTTAATCAAAAGTTGATAGTTGTGATGATTTTTTGTATCTGGTCCTAACTCAGCTGAATTGCCAAACTGTTAAGACCTTATTGAGATTGTAATCTCAGGTGGAGTGGAAAAGCATAGTTTTAATATGTGATCTCTATGGCTGCTCAGATTTCCACCCCCCTTCAAGAAATATAATTTTAGCATGAGGGCTGCCCCAAAATATGTCTTCTTGCAAGCAACTGGAATTCACGCAGACCACAGAAGGGATCAGATCCGTTACTCCCAGCTCGTCCTCAGCCCATGCTCTTCTCTTATGACACAAAATTGGCGTGAGCGGCTTGGCTGTGATCCTTTCATCATCCTTCATGTTGAGGTCAGAAGGAATTGCTCGAAATTGCTGTGCTTGTTATGTAATCTTTAGAGATTATTGTAAATCTTAACAATTTAAAGCCTTGAGCTCTTCTGTCTCCTGTTTTTTCTGATGTGCACCTGAGACCTGAGGTAGCAGCCAAAAGCTATTGCCATTCCTCTTCTCCTTCAGCTCTGTAGTATTTGCTTACACAGCAGCATCTCAGCTTAGCTGCTAGAGTTTCGTTTCTATTTTCAAGCTTGTATGCAAATTCTCAATGATTAATCTGAAATTCAGTGAAGGAAAACCTGAGATAGTCTTACTACCCTAATTTCTGTTTGGTAAGCCTGGACCACAATATTTTATCTTGGTTTGAAGCTTCCAGAGAATCCACTCTTTACCTCCAATATCATGTCTTGTTGTGTCCTTGATTTTCCTTGCTTTGCCTCTTTTTTAGGGGTCTGAGCACCCAAATCTTCTGTATGGGTCAGCAGGCAGCACTTTGTGGGGGACGTTTGTCTATAAGGTGGCAAAAGAAAGATATAGAGCACTTAGCTGTATCACCCAGAAAACTGTAGCTTTCTCTGATAAGCAAAAACCCCTATGCATAAGCCTGTATAATGTACCTCTTTTCCCATAGCCCCATATGTGGCTGTCTGTTGTTCCCCTTTCCTGTCCCTCAAAATAGGGAGTTGGTAGTGGTGAGTTTCTTTTTTAAGGGTATGTAAAGAGATTGTGTAGTTATGAGTACACGGGTGTAAAATACAGAGAGAAAAATTTATCAATATATTTCATAAATTCATGGTTATAGATAACTTGACTGTGTTCTGCTAAAGTGTTTTTCATAACACATCATCCATCGTGCCTATTAATGATGTCCTTTACAAATCTCTCACCATTGTAATTTGTCAAGCCCTTCTTTCTTCTGGTTGTCTTTTTACTTAGTTCTTAATGCACCAACAATAAGCTATGCTTTTTTCTCATGTACTCCAGTTCTCAGTGTTCAAGATAAAAATCAGAAATGCAATGAAAAGGATTGGTCCATGTTGCTAAACATCAGATATTTTAAACAATGCTGTAAAGTAGATAGTTGGGGAATTTGGTTTAAGTTAAGAAATAGTAATAAATGTGATTTCAATTTAACAAAAATCAGAGGGATTTTGTTTGTTTGTTTTCCCAGTGTTAATGCAACAATACAAGCCCTGTCTACACTTGTATACCACATCTGCAAATAGCAATGTATATACATGGTTTATGTCAGTTTTAGACTTGCAGTGCAGCACTTCCATTTTCAAGGCTTGCATTGGTGCAGCTGTATCTCTGTTAGAAATTGTATCCAAACAAAGGAATACCATGTGAACAAAGGCAGCAGCTGTGAATTTCTGGAAAATACGTGCTATGAATGTGCTTTACGTTCATCTACTCAGTTAAGTTTTAATTGAATTTTTGAATTGAATTTTAATTGAATTGCACTTAGAAAGATCTGAGGCAAATACCCACATTCTTATTTCAGTAAGTTGCTTTATGCATTGAGGATCTGGTTTAGAGATTTTGTGTACTGCTCATTTTTCGATCCAAAGGGGATGTTGGGCTTCACTTTGTTTAAGCTAAAGTACGCCTCCGTGAATGGGGAAGTGAGTGTGATTATCCTTTTTGTGTTTTTCGTGTTGTTCCTTGCAACCTTTTATTAGTAATGCATAATTTTTATGCTCTGTTCTGTAAAACTTCTTTTTAGGACTAGCACCTACATTATGATATTTGTAGGTCTTCAGACAACTTGACTCTCATTTTTCATAAAATCTGAATCAGAAGCAACTGCTACTACTACTTTGCAGAAGTAGAAGCAGACTGTAGGGGACTGTAGGGATCATAAGATAACTACTCAGGGGAGAGGAGAGATCTAGCATGAGTCCCAGCCTCAGTGTAGTGCACTGAAGAAGTCTGTGTAGCTCTTGCAGAGACATCCTGATTGCCACTTCCCCAAACAGATCTCCAAAGCACTGACAGCGCATTTGCTGAACTGAAGAAAGTCCAAAACTTTAATGCAATTTTAATGTTATTTTCTGAATGAGAGTTTCAGCTTGCTTAAACAGTTCTTTGCGTAAATGCAATATATTTAAAGCTCCCACTTTGTTCTATAAAACAGGTATCACAGTTGCATTTCATGCTATGAGGGGATATCAGGTAGGCTGAACTCTGTTCTCATTTTGCTGGACTTTTAATAAAGTTTTAATACAGCTTTTTCGGCAATTTTCTAACAAAATCCACACTAAAACTTTCATACTAAATTAAGCATTCTAGCATTTTGGGAAACTACCACTTTGAATGGCCCTCTCCCTGTCTTCTCATGCTCTTTGATACCAGGGCAGTAGTTCTGTGAGGAAAACCAGCTCTGTTGACTTTCCCTTGTGGCATAACCATGGTGTTAAGTAGATGACTTATTCTTTGTTTATTAAGAATAATTCCAAGGTAAACACTTACTGCATGGTTAGTAATTTATATGGACTCCTGAAGGCCTTTTTTTCCCTCCACTCTGGTTCTGAAGCTCATTTGACATAAAATCTCTTAAGTATTTGATGTGTTAAGAGAACAGTGCAGTGATCTGCAATGTTTGGTTACAGAGAACTTCTGCAAACTTAGTTGGGCAGCTTCTTGTCCATACATTGTTCACTTTTTGGTAGCTCTACTTAACTGTAGTTTTGAAAGCATGATTAAAATTTCAATGTATTTGACATTTAATTATGATGAAGTCATTCTGTATTTTTTTTTAATGTCAAGTGTTTCTTCAGGATTAAAGCTTTTACTGAGAACAGTATCTTCATCTCTTTTACTTGGTATCATAATCTTAGCCTTGAGCATTAGCTTCGTTCCCCTCCTTGCCTCCTTGTGCCAAAAATATTTTTAATGCATATAGTATTGCTGCATAGAAGGGCTTGTTTTGCAGACATCACAGGGCAAAATACAAATACTGTGCTCAAGTCAGCAGCAGTCAGGTTTTGTGAGACAATGAGAAAACTTCTGAAATACTTAAACCATAGAAATATGAAAATAGAATACTGTGTTTTATTATAGGTTCGGGAACTGCAAACACGTTTGCAAAGTGTGCAGGCAACAGGTCCATCCAGCCCAAGTCGTCTCACTTCTGCAAATCGACCCATTAACCCTAGCACTGGAGAACTGAGCACAAGCAGCAGTAGCAATGACATTCCCATAGCCAAGGTAAGCTATGTATTGCAGTAACGTTGCTTATTATCTGGGATAAACGGGTTTCATTTTGCACAGCTGCTGTGCAAGCATGTGATTGCTTGGGAAATATCTAGAATCCCAGGAAAGCCCAGGAGCTTGACCTACAGAGAGAGATGAGCATTAATGATTTTACATCTCTCAGTTACATCACAGATGTCAAATTATAGCAGTTTGCTTAAGTTTTCCAAAAGTAGGCACTGAACAAGTGATGCTGTGTTTTGTATAATGTTTATGGAGTTTGGGGTCCTGTGTAACTTGTGCAGCATTCTGACTTCTAGATTGCTGAAAGAGTGAAGTTGTCAAAGACAAGATCAGAGTCTTCATCGTCTGACAGACCTGTCCTAGGATCAGAAATCAGCAGCATAGGAGTAAGGACTAATAAACATGTGCATGCATGATACCTTCTAAATATGGCTTGTGTTCCATTAAAAGCAGGATTGTTTTTCTAAAAATATGAGCTATCTTTAAATATCTTAAAGGCTATTTTGAGAAAATTATTTGAATAGAGTTTTTCACCCAGCCTTAAGAGCTCATGGTGGCTAGAAAACATACACTGAATGACTTGAATGGGGTAATAAACAGAGTTAATGTTACTCACTAGGCAAACACTTTTCAGTTACATTCCACAATTTCTAAATCAACAGAGAACTGCATCCTGCTCTGAAATGCCAGTATAAATTTAGAAAATATAGTGTTGCTACTGTAGGTTAATATTTATTTCACTGAAAGAACAACTTGAATGTGACATTTGTTTAACTTTCAAGGAAGTATATTAACATTCTTTAAATATATGGTGGACTTCAGCTTTTGGTTAGCTAGAATTTTGAATCAAAGCAACTTCTTAAAGTAGAAATCTGTAAAAGTCCTTATCTCTTCAAAATGCATAGAAAAATAATGAATTTCTTAATGTGAGAACATCTGAGCTGTCAATCCAAATAACCTGTGGGAGGAATCCAGCTGCTGTTCATTCAAAATGATCTATTAATTATCCTGTGCAGGTGTCTAGCAGTGTGGCCGAACACTTGGCACATTCGCTCCAAGACTGCTCAAATATCCAAGAAATCTTCCAAACTCTCTATTCCCATGGTTCTGCTATCTCTGAAAGTAAAATCCGAGAGTTTGAAGTGGAGACAGAACGATTAAACAGGTAAGGTGAATAGTTAGATATGCTGAAATATGGTATCTCCTGTGAGTTTTGTTGAAGTTCTTGCTTTTTGTACATCTCATAGTTGAGTCTCAGCTCAAATCTTAGAGCTGCAAATAAACATAAAATGAAGTTGAGTACAGATGTTTGAAGCATATGCTAAGGTTTCTTTCCATCAGTATGACAGTTTGCATATATATAATTACTCAAGCATTGCAACATCATTGGCACTGTTGGAGTGCCTTTTGCTATAGCTGACCAAATAGACATAACATCTGTTTTTTCGTAATACACATCAGCACTGGAAGTAAGTAATCCTGTAACTTACTCTTCATCATTCTAGAATTAGCTTGTGGCTTTTTTTTATTTTTTTCCCCTCTCTGTCTTGTAGAAACTCGATCAGAGCATTTACCCAGTGAGCGCACACAGATGTATGCCTTAACTGCGGAATACATACAGTTAGACTTCTGGCAACAGAAGAAAGATTGTAACTTTCTGGTTGTAGTTAAAATATTGCTGTTAATTGCTGAATAAGCGGTACCTTAGCCAAGGCTTCATGTCCTGGTTAGCACAAAAACCCTATGTGTGGATCAAAACCCCGTGGATCAGGAACCTGAGAACTGTGGCTTAGCCTGCTTTTAAGTGCTCTCTTTCCACTGCTGTCCCAAGTTTAGTCTAATCAATACAGTATCTCCTTATTTGTAGCTCATGTTTTTGTAAGGTTGCAAAATGTGATCTTTTTCTATGCTTTACACAATTTTGCATTGACAGCATGTATCCTTCCTTTCATGAGATGTCAAAGACATTAAAAAGCGGTATGGCAGCCCTGCCCTTTTTTCTGGTGGTTGCTAAGAAGTTACTGATTTTAGAGTTGTGAATGATATTGTTTTCTTTTTTAGTTACTATCTGCACTGTGAAATCCTGTACTTGCTTACTCTTACTGCACATCTAGTGCTGATGATTAGGTATAGTCCATTGGTGTATGTTGCATTTAACAGCAATGATAGTAGTCAATAATACTGATATTTTTAAGCTTTACTGAGGTTTTAGTTAACCTCATATTGCATTTAAATTCTTGGATGAGATGTTGTTTGACCATTCCCAGAATTGTTGGAGATTTTATTGCATCACTGAAAGTCATTTTGTATTTTCTAAGTTTTTTCTGTAGTCATGGTTAAAATACTAATTTAATTGAAACAGTTATTCTGGATGTTCCAAAGAGAGTGAACATTTATGTAGCTGCTTGATCTCTGCACACCTCCACACTAATGAATGTGCCACTGAAAACAAGACGCATATATGGCAGCAGGTAGGGAGAAATGGAAGCAGAAAGATTAAGCAAACAGTCAAGATAACTGCCCCATGTGTTCCTGTGGCATGAGAACAGCTTTCTGACTGGGGCTCCTTCACAGGGAAATGTTATATTGATTGCATTTAATTAGAAGTAGAGGAAGAAGAGAATGAAGCAGACTGCCTTAGAGAACTGAGATCTCTTGGTTCTTGCTTTGGGTTATGAAGCAGTTAGATTTTGCTATAGTCACTAAAAAGTATATAGATAAAATGATTTGTGTTGTTTTAGATGATGATTATTTTAGAGTTTTTAAGACAGTTTGTAACAGTGTCTAAACTTGAAGGTTGCAAGTTATTTCCTTTCCTGCAGTCGTATTGAACACTTGAAATCCCAGAATGACTTGTTGACAATAACTCTGGAGGAGTGCAAGAGCAATGCTGAGCGGATGAGCATGCTTGTTGGGAAGTACGAGTCCAATGCCACAGCCCTGAGGCTTGCACTTCAATACAGGTATGTACTTGCATAGAAAATGTCTCAGCCTGAAAGAGAGAGGAGGAAGACTTGACGGAGGGTCTCAGAGAGCAAAATTATTAGTGTGCCATAGTAAAGCTGTTTATTTTGACTGCCCCCATGAAGAATGACCCATTGGTTAAAGTACTGGGCAAACTGTGTAACTGAAGTTATTGATAAACATGTATCTCAACCCTAGTTCAACAGCAGCAGTGACCTCAATCCAGTCATAAGCCATTGGTTTTCTGCATTATTCAGGCATCTTTCACAAGGCCAGTTGCCCAAGGAGTAACTTTTTACTCTAAACAATTACAAGTGAATTTATATGCCATCAGTGGGTATTGTGGGTGAATGGCTTAGTATTGATTTATCTAAAATTGCTTTAATCTGTGTAAAAGAGGGTATCACTTAACTCCTGATGCTGCAAGTCATTTGGAAAAGGCACTTCTGGCGCTAGGACAAACTGTATGTTTAAGAAATGTGTTCTGTTACTATCAGCCCTGAGCAAATTATAAGCAAATGTAAATTACAAATAGGTGCAGCAAGGTATATATTAAGAAATATATAGATATATTAGAATGCAACGGGAACAAGTGACTCACAGCTGTAGGTGTTGCCTTATATGAGGAAAGTCAGGACAGAAAAACAAGTATTTTTCTAAGTTTTCTTGGCATATTATGACGGCCTGAAAAGACAGTTTCTCAAATAAATAATGTCTACCATCTGTCATATTACTAACTGTTTTACCAGTGCTTCCAGAGATCACCCCACATCAGATTGTTTTTTGTTGTTAATGTTATGTGAAGCCAACCTGAGATTATCATGTAGAAGGAAAGACTGTTGAATGCTGGTGGTAAAAGTTATATATGTTACGCCATTTAATATCCCTATTATCAGACAAGCAGTACAGAATCATGTAGTTTATCTGCTACCTCTTTTTTGTTGCTAATTGAAGCTATTTTTCCTATCTAAATTGCAAATATTGTGATTTTCGTTTTTCTTTTAGTGAACAGTGTATAGAAGCATATGAACTGCTGTTGGCATTGGCAGAAAGTGAGCAGAGTCTTATTCTTGGGCAATTCAGAGCTGCAGGTGTTGGTTCTGTTGGTAAGATGTCAGTGAATCACTTTATTTATTCTGCATGTCAATTAGCATTCATAAGAATTAGTTGTAAGAGTGAATCATCTCATGACCCACCACTTAAGAATGCCCTCTGGTATATTTTGTTTTCAGATGAGTAAGTAATCATTTTTGCACACACAAAAAGTAGGGAGGGAGAGACTGGAAATAACCCATAAAATTTACCAGCAATTTCAATTATCTTGTGTTTGCCATTACAGGGGATGCCTATTCTGGCTATGGTGAGACTGCTACAGGCATTTGCCTATGCAAACTGGAATGATTAAACAATAATCATGAGCGAAACAAGGCTCAGGACTGTACAACTGCAGTATCTTCAAGTACAAATTGTATTTGTTCTGGCAATATTTACCCTCCCCCAAAATAAGTGGAGTCTATTAGAAGCTGGGATTAAAACTCAAGTAATTCAGGAAATGCGGGGTACATTTTCCCTTTGCTCTGAAATTTTAAAACTTACTACATGATACTTTACTATCCTGTCTGGAATATCAGTCTTCATGTTTTTTTGTGGATAGTCAATTCTGTGACCAAGTTCAACAGTGTTCTCTAAGTAGAAGATTAATCACTTCTGTAGATACATTTCTGAAGTGTGTGGAACTTCAAATTTCCACTGGCTACATTTTACTGATAGAATGACATGTTTACACAATGAACATTAATCCATTTTTTATAGTGATAGCAGTAATAGTCATGGGTTAGGAAGTGGGGAAGCCTTTGGAGAGGAAAGCACAGCTTTTCATGCTGTGTTGTAACAGCGTACTTGAGAATGTAATTCATAGCGTTAGCTTCTCAGAAATCACTGAAGGTAAACTGAAAACTTTCAGAGACCAAATGAGCACCTGGCATCAGAGTCACGGGGCTGATGCACTCGACCTCTTGAATCAAGAGGCTGGAGGCATTCAGTGCACAGTCCATGAGTTGTTACCCTACAGCTCATTCTGCATCTCCTCTAGTGCCAGTAGCAAGTCTTCATCAGTGGGTTTGTCCATGCATATTAGGCCATAGAGCAAACGTTGGAGTGGATGCTTGCGTTTTCCATGCGCTGTTCTTCTGGTAATTCCTTTCCAAGATGTGCTGTCAAGCTTTTGTTGGGGGAAGAGATTGGTGGTTAGCAGAAATTAATGTTTCTTTGGATTTCTTCCTTACACAGGTGACAGAAAGAAATTTTAGAAAGGAGAATTAAATTGGGTTATGAGGACTTTATCCTACATGCATTTTATGAGAGAATGTAATTTAATTCTGTATAAGTATCTGTTAACAGCTCTTAATTACAGTTTTGCACCAATATCTGTGAAAAGAAAATGCCTAAGAATTGCTTCTGCATCACTTGGACATGAACACAGCCAGTTGCTCTTAGCAGAATATTCTCACCTTCTTTCTTCTACATTAACAGCAGAAGTAGTTAATGCATGTGGTTTGCTTAGCAAGTGCAAAGTACGAGTGATTAGTATTTTATTTTAATAAGGATTAAATGAAACTCTGGCAAGAAAAAGCAAACTGTTTGTGCTCTGACACCTCTATGTTGTATTTAGAGAACTGTGAATATATTGTAGCTTTGTTCTGCTTTTCGATGTAGTTGTGTCTTACTGTACTGACTTTACTCCAGCTGCAGTGAGAATTACAGAATGGTAACTGTTTTATGCCTTGCCTCTGCTAAAGGAATGGCTCAGTAGTTGCATAATGTCTGCAGAACCTCTGCAAATTACAGCACATTAATTAATTAATCAGTGCTGGGTTTCTTTTTAGTATACAGTAATCCCTGAAAGTTCAACTGCTGCTTCTGAGCAGCAAAGCTGTCCTCACAAGTGGAAAGGTAACTAGTAAGAAGATGTACTGGCAGACAGTTAGAACTGAGGTGATAGTGTTCACCAGCAAAGGCACTGCGAGCAACCACACTGTGGTAAAACAGCACTTGGACGATCAAAGTAAGAAGTGTTAATTTAGGTTGGTGCTTTCCCAGTGTGTTATTGTCTTGAGCATCTTGTGCTAATCCTAACCCATAGTGCCTGTCTTTACAAACAGAGAAGCTAGTTAAGGTAAAATACGAGTAAGACAAATAACTGGAGCTTGTGGCTAGGAGGGAGATGCATTGTGGCCAGAACCCAGGTTATCCCTGATGCTCACACAGCAATGAAGCTGCTTTTTCATCATAAATTGATCATTTATCATCATCATCTTGATATAAACTGAAAGTGCATGGAAGCATCTCTTTTTTTTTTTTTTTGACTAACTCCTATCACCCTCCTCAAAGCTCTGAAATAGATTGTTTGCTTGCAAACTAGGGGACCAAACAGGTGATGAAAACATTACTCAGATGCTTAAGAGAGCTCATGACTGCAGGAAGACAGCTGAGAATGCAGCGAAAGCCTTGCTGATGAAACTAGATGGGAGCTGCGGGGGAGCCTATGCCATCACTGGCTGCAGCGTGCAGCCCTGGGAAAGCCTGTCGTCCAACAGCCATACGAGGTAACTGCAACTTATTTGTTTTCTTAATCCCTCAGCATTTGGTTTTGGATTAAAGATTATGTTGTGTTCTGTCTGCTGAAATTGCCTTTCTTAGCTCAGTCTGCTGAGTGCTCTTAACTGCGTTTTCTGTCACCATGCCTCAGTGGTCTAATGGTCTTTAGACTTTGAGCAACTCCAGCCAAAAAGCATCTTGTATAGATTTGTTGCAAATGGGTAATTCTGAACTTTGATCTTCTTCGTAAAGGGCAAAACTATTACATTTGTTTTACCCCAGTGACTCTGTTGCTGTCTCACTGAAATTTGAGGAGCTTGTACTTCTCATTCCCATCTATTATACAAGGGCAGCACAGAGCTACAGAGAACCAGAGACTGTAAGTTTGCTACCATTGTTTTTTTTTTGAGTATTAAAGGATTACTTTCTAAATAGATCCAGCCATTTCATTTTGAATCATTTTCTCTCCATTCTCCATTCCTTTCGCGACACTGGAATATCTTCCTTTCCATGCGTTTCTTTTTGCAAGTGGAATGGCAGATACAAGTCATGAAGGATAGAGTGGATTCTTCCAGAAAAGCATATTGCAGTTTTTATGAACCTTTATAGAATTTTGAAACTTAAATCAGCTGTTACTGCGGAAGTGTTCGGTTCGAATACATCTGCCAGCAGCTTCATTTTGGGTCTTTGTCTGCCTTCAGTGTAATTGTACTCCATACAATGAATATGCATGGATACAAAGTTGGCAAGCATCCTGGATCAATGTAGATGAACATTTTTTGTGTGTAAAATTTATTTTGATTTCTCAGACTCACTCTAAAACTTTAATTCTGTCTTTGAGCCAGTTCCTTATTCAAATGTTGTCTTTTTTTGACACTTTTAAAAGTTTACTTTAATACTTTATCATTTCCTCTTATTGCCACCATCTCCTCCAAATGATCTTATTTCCTGTCTTGTTGGCTAGCATGGAATAGCTGAAAATCGGGAAAAGATTCAATGGAATTCACTGAAATGAGGTTAAATGTGAGATTTTTTTTTCAAAGGAGTTTTAATGCTGCACTGTCATTCCAAGAAAGTAAAATTTTTGTTCAGAAATGAGAATATGACACAGTCTTGACTAGTAACTCAGTCATGGTACCAAAATGGCCTAGGAAAAGGTGATACAAAGCTGTTTTGAATACTTGACTTGCCTTTTATCGCTTGCCCACTTAGGCCATATGTGCACATAAACGTGTTATAATGGCTGTGCCTGACAGCACCTCTCACTAGGCTGCGCTTATTTAACCTTGTTCAGTTTGAAAGTGTCACCTTCAGTCGTTTATAACAACTTGGTGTTTGTCTGTCCTATTAACTGTCTGCTACACAGTCAATGCATTGTTTTAAAGAAAAAGATAGTTGCCAGGATTGAGTTGGAAAAGACTTGAATTTTTGATATGAAGTATTTGGTAGGATACAGTCTGAACAATCCTTGAGTTGTTGTTGCTCGTTTTCGTTTTGTTAAGGGTAAGATGAGGGAAGTCTGAATGTTAGGAGAGGAATATTGTCCCTCATACTGCTGCTTCTGGTGGTTGTCTGGTAATATGTGTATGTGTGCATGTAATGCTAAAAGTGGATGCAACTTCAGGTCGATTTCAGATTTCCTTAGTATGACTGATGAATAACTATGACATGAAAAAAATATAAAAGAAAATGTTTGTGTATGGAAGACAAATCTGTTAGCTCTAGCCATTTTCATTGCAGGCTGAACTTATATGGCATGGAGTAAAATGTTGTACAGTTACTAGAATATGGTAACCACTGTTGTCTGCTTTGATATGTGTGGAACCTGAGAAAGAAAAGTTACTCTTATTTATCTCACAAGCAGGTCAGTAGCTCGTCATATGGACGTCCTGATCTGATCATACCTTATGCACCCCATGCAATGTGATTTTTCTTTGTATAATTCCACATGCCAGGAAAAATACTTCTGCAACTTTAGCTTCTCCCTATAATACAAACCTTCTTTTCTTTCCTTGTGTTGTGGTCAAATGATAAATGACAGAGGTGTTCTTCCCTATCCCAGAAGAGAAGCTTGCTCATTTAAGCTCACAGACACATGATACTGTTCTGTCAGTCCATAGGTGGAAAGCTATGTTAATTCAAAAGATGCACACTTTTCTTTATGATCAGTAAGCATTCTACCCCAGGTGTAGAATATAGAAGATTTTCACATTACCTCCTCTCCCTGTAATTTTGACCTTTGGTTGGTTGTTTTCTGTCTCCAGGAGGCATGAACCATGTTTTTTGATGTTACCCTGCCTACATCGCCAGCTCAGTCCATTCCAGCATGCTCCCTTGTCTGTTGGCTCCCTGCTGCTCTCGACAGACCACCCGCTGCCACACGTCTCCTGCCCTCTGTGATTCTTTGATGTTGGTGGTTTCCATTTCATTTTCTCTGCACTAGCAATACAAGCAGAGATAGGGAGGCCATCTCTGGATTTCTAGCTGTGCCTGCAGGCATCATGTTTTTCCTTTGTCTTAAAGAAGCTGGCAGTCTATAAAATGGGGGAAAGAAGAGTGCTATGTGAGCCTCCATTAAGAGACCACTGTACTTAAAACATTTTTGTGGTATGTGTTTCAAACATGCTCTGCATCTGTGAGACTGACCTTTTATTTTTATATTTTATTTTATTTTATTTTTTATTTTTATCTGTGAGACTGATCTGTTTTAATGTGGGGTCTCTTGATTGTGGATACATATAGGAGTGAGGAAATGAAAACTCCTTCACTGAGACTTGTGACAGATGAATAATTCTGCCTGCTGTTCAAAGCCCTGTAGAATAGGGGATTATAATGGGATTGTTGACCCATCTTTAGCTTTGGCATTTCAAATGAGATTCTGAATGTCAAATCACTGAACAAATTACTGAGAACAAATGCTCAGAGGGCCACTGGTGACAAGGGGTCAAAGACTGTAAAAGGGAGCAACAAAAATGAAATGAAAGTGCATCATAGAGAGCATCACTATTGAAAGAGAATAAAAATAATAGCAAGCATCTCAACTCACTTGGGTGGCAGCAGCACCACAATAATGTTGCCAATTCATTTTTGAAAATAAAAATAACTCTGTGGTATACTTGGAAGTCATAATTATTTTAATGGACAGAAGCTAACCATATAACATATATTGCCAACAAGGTTTGACTGATTACATCTTGAAAAAGAAGAAAACAAAAGAGAAGGTCTGCAATTCTAGTTCTGACTGAAAATGGTGTTTTGTATTCACTGCAGAGCTAGTAACACCAGTCTTATATCTGCTTTCATGGAAGAAAAGCCTGTCCTCGTGTGTGCACAGGGAATCCTTTTCCGCATTGCTGAGTACCACTTAATGAAATATCTAGGCTGAATTGAACATAGGGCTGAATATTCCAGTTGGAATCACCTCAGATTATGGATAAGTAGATGATCTTGGCTGAAGTGTGGGAATAACTTGTTTAGAAATATTCCAACAGATACGTTAATATTCTGCATAATCTTAATGTTATTCTTAATCTTAACTTCCTTGTGGGTGCAATTTATTCTCAGAAGGAAGAAGTGTGGTTTCACCAAAGTGTTTCTTATCTTAGCTAAAAATACTGCTCTTTCTGTTTTAGCTGGTGGAAGAATTTTTCAGTTTCTCCTGTCTTTTGGGATTGTGCTGTTTGAGATACTGAGCCGTAACCCTCACCTAGAAGACTGGCATACACAGTGTCAACCTCACGCTTGAGGTGCATCCACACAGTGCCAAGTGTGAGGTTGTACGCAGACACTCAGACAAGTGGTGTGGATTCACTAGACACCATTATTTCAGTTCTGTCGGCTTCTCCTGCCCCCTTGCTGAATTGTAGCTTTATTTCTTGGCTTGTTTTTTTTTTTTTTCAGTTTAATCAAAGACTGTCTAGAGTCATAAGGATAAAATTTTGCAGGATATAAAAGATGATACACTCAAAGACACTTTCAGAAGTCTTGTTAATATCCGTACACTATATTATATGTGTAGTATATATTCACATACGTATATGAATATTTATGTGTGTGTGCGTATATTTTATATAAATAACACACACTCACATACACACACACGCTTTGTCTTGATGGCCATTAGAAGGGAGAGCAACCTGAAGCTGCAACCCATGTGCTTGCCCAGGCAGGATTAGGCTTTGGGGGTGGCCACTGGGGCACTCTGTGGCTCCACTAGCAACCTGTGTCTCAGAGGCATTCAAAGGGAGATCCCTGCCCTGCTTGCTGCTTCTTAAGCTGCTGATGCTTCCCTCCGTGGGGGCTTGCTGCACAGTGCACAAGTAGCGAAAACAAGCTCGTTCCTTCTCACTGTGCTCACTGAGACCACTTCTCCATTAAACTCCCTTCACCTTATTTAAAAAAAAAAAAGAGAGAGAGAGGAAAAAGATTGTGTTGGCAGTTCGGCAGAGGAGCCAGCTCAGCTGCAGACAGGCAGGCAGGCAGCCAGGACTGAAGTAGAAGCAGCCTCAGTATCACTGGCAGCAGCCCAGACTGCCTTCCTCAGCTTGCACTGCTCTGCACAAAAGGCTACGTGTGTAACTGGAGATCTTCAAGGGCCAGATCTGTGGGTATCCAGTGAGTGCAAGGTTCAACAATACAACTATATACAACAACAACAGACTTCCAGCATTTGTGCTCAGGTTTAATTCCCAAGGGCAGGGCCAGATTTTCTTTTCCTTTTAGGCAGAAACTAAGATGAGCTGCTTTTGTCCCAAAATTTGAAACCTTTATAGACTTTAAGGGCTACTCTTTCTTCAATAAAAAATTGTTCTATATTTAATCCAAAAAAACTTCGTAATTATAGTGCCTGGGTGCTGGGGAAACTCATAGTGCCACTCAGTATAGAATTAAATATCTCTTGTATTGTCTATCTGCATTTTTTTTCTTACTAGTATCTGCTTCAGAAGTGTGCCATGAGAGTCAGTAAAACCATATTTATGAAATATTTTGAGAGCTAAGTATGAACAAAAATTTCAACATTTCAATCTAGAAGAATTTCTATACAGTATAGATGAAAGGTGTTTTTACCTTGACTGCAGATGGAAATGGATGAAAGTGAAAGCAGAGGCCGGTTTGCATTTCAGGGAAACATGACACCTATTAACCCTAAGAGAAGGAAGGAATAATAAAAAATTAGCAGAAAACTGTAGTAAGGACCTGTAATGTGGTATTTTACAACAGGGAAAGATTCAAAATTCTGAGAAATCTTTGTAAGCCTGCCAGTTCTCCCTCTCTTCCAAGGTTGCTCTTGGAATTTGTGGTAATTATCTGAGGCACTTTAAATCAACAGTTTTAGCTGAAGGATAGCTAGAGAAAGCAGAAAAATACAACCTTTTTTCTTTTCTCGCATGTATAATATGTTTCAGGACATCATTCTGACTCTCACAGCATATAGAGGGTGGGGCTTTCTCTTCTTCCAAAAATGTTGAACAACAGTGCAATTTGATACAGAAAGTGATTTATTCCCCTGCTGATAACTGAGATCATCTAGCATTCCAGACAAGCACAGTTAATGGATGACTTATCCCTCACCCAGCAGCTGATTACAGGTCCTCAGGAGACAGCAGGCAGCTTTGAGTGAGGTTATAGAAACAACAGGACATTTTATTTTCCTTTTAGTGTTATTGTAGCTATATTCAGCCCTGGAATGCTTGGGGCTGTGTCCATCCCAGCCCCCTACAGCATTGGTATGTGCAGAGGTGGGGATGGATACAGCACTGAGGCACCCTTATTCCTAGCAAGACATGAGTTTTCTCTTTGTAGAATCGCTTGGTAAACTTCTGTGGGGCAGGCTATGGGCAGCCACTCGTCTGAAGTCATGCCCTTAGAAAAGGATTGCTCCATCGGGTCTGAAGATTTTTTAATTAAAAATCCTCTTAAATGATGGCCTTGTTTTAAACGCCCACAGGCCTGAACTGTTCTGTGAAATTAGCTTTATCACAAATTGAAATATGTTGTCATCTGACATCAGCCAGTGTTTTTTTTTTCCTCAGGTTGATTCCAATGGGTGTCCATTAAAAAATTCTCCGGGTTATTGGTACTACTATCATCAGATATAATTAAGGGAAAAGATTCTCTTTCTTAGCAAATGGTTCTTACCAGAAAAGATGAAGACTCAGCAGTAAAACAACACGCAGAGGCATTCCCTATAGAGTATTGCTCAGAAATCTTACATAGCATTTTTTTTTTAATTAAAAAAAAAAAGATATTTCAGAAGTCACCATTCCAGAAAGCTAACTCAGTTACATGTTGCTAAATATCAGGCTTTTCAGAGAAGTAGACACTGACTTGATTTACTCACACAGCTTGGAGAATTAAATTTCTTTTCCACATTTGTCATGCTTCCCTGCATTTTTTGGACATTGCAACATCCAGTCCATACTACCTGTGTCCTTTCTCTGAACTTTTAAGTTTGCGTTAATGATAACAAATCCCATGTACTCGGAGAGTATTTCATATGCAGATTTAGATCTTATTCCCAGTGTCTTTTAATGCTGTTCTTTATCTTTCCAGTACTACCAGCTCAACTGCAAGCAGCTGTGATACAGAGTTCACAAAGGAGGATGAGCAGCGGTTGAAGGATTATATACAGCAGTTGAAGAATGACAGGGCAGCAGTGAAGCTTACAGTGCTCGAGCTGGAAAGCATCCACATTGATCCCCTCAGTTATGATGTTAAACCTCGTGGAGACAGCCAGAGGCTAGACCTGGAAAACGCAGTCTTGATGCAGGAACTTATGGCGATGAAGGTATTTTATTTATTACTAACAGGCCACTGCGCTGCTGACAAACCATCTGCGCTATAAAACTTGCTAAGAGAGTCACACTTATGGGACGCTTTGATGCCTGGGTGGTAAAGGGTTACACTGTTGAAGCAAATAAGCATGTCTGAAGATTGCTTTCCAGTAGTCAGAAAGTGACAGAAGGCAAAGCATTAGCAGTGACGAGATCTGTGTGTTTTGAATTAGGCAAAGACTTCATCCATGGCTCTAAACTTGGAACATTCTCTTGACAAACCAGATGCTCTCTGTAGGAGATATGGCAGCTGAGTTGCTTGAGGGTGACCAAAATATGATACAGTACTTCCCATGAGACAGTTGGTTACTTTGCTTGCAAGCTTGCAAATGCTCCTCCAGTATTTGTGAACTGAAGCAAAACAAATTCACCTTCTTTTAATACTGCCCTAGGAGAAAGAATAGTCTGTCAAAAGCCATAATCCTTAAGGCTCTCAAGCAGTTACTAGTCTAGAGCTGTTCTTGATGCTTTGCTTCGATGTGTAGCTAAGTTTAAAGCAGAAGCAAAGTATATATGGTGATGAATTGCAATAGCAAATGTTTTAGGAGAACACTTCTAAATACTAGGCTACCTGAGGCCTAGTTTATATGTCCAGTTGTAAAGTTGAGAGTGGGACAGACTGACTTCTACCATGCAAGTATAGACCTTATATCATTTTAAACCTGGCTACTGTCACGCCAGTCTTCAAAAAAGGCAAGAAGGAGGACCCGGGCAACTACAGGCCGGTCAGCCTCACCTCCGTACCTGGAAAAGTGATGGAACGGCTGATACTGGCCGTTGTCTCCAGGCACGTGGAGGACAAGAAGGTGCTCAGGACTAGTCAGCATGGATTCGAGAAAGGGAAATCATGCTTGACTAATCTGATAGCCTTCTATGATGGGATGACTGGCTGGATAGACGAGGGAAGAGCGGTGGATGTCATCTACCTTGACTTCACCAAGGCTTTTGACACCGTCCCTCACAACATCCTCCTGGACAAGCTCCAGAGGTGTGGGCTGGATGAGTGGTCGGTGAGGTGGATTGGCAACTGGCTAGATGGCAGAACTCAGAGGGTGGTGACCAGCGGTGCAGAGTCTAGTTGGAGGCCTGTGTTGAGCGGAGTGCCCCAGGGGTCAGTCCTCGGTCCAGTCCTGTTCAATTTATTTATCAACGATCTGGATGAAGGCACAGAGTGCTCCCTCAGCAAGTTTGCAGATGATACGAAGCTGGGAGGAGTAGTGGATACTCCAGAGGGCTGTGCTGCCATCCAGAGGGACCTGGACAGACTGGACAACTGGGCGGTCAAAAACCTCATGAAATTCAACAAGGCCAAGTGCACGGTCCTGCACCTGGGGAGAAATAACCCCAGACACCAGTACAGGCTGGGGACCGACCTGCTGGAGAGCAGCTCTGCTGAGAAGGACCTGGGCGTCGTGGTGGACGACAGGTTGACCATGAGGCAGCAGTGTGCCCTCGTGGCCAAGAAGGCCAATGGCATCCTGGGGTGCATTAAGAGGAGCATCTCCAGCAGGTCGAGGGAGGTGATCTTACCCCTCTACTCAGCCCTGGTAAGGCCACATCTGGAGTACTGTGTCCAGTTCTGGGCCCCACAGTACAAGAGGGATGTGGAGCTGCTGGAGAGAGTCCAGCGCAGGGCCACGAGGATGATCAGGGGCCTGGAACATCTGCCCTATGAGGAGAGGCTGAGGGAGCTGGGCTTGTTCAGCCTGGAGAAGAGAAGGCTGAGAGGGGACCTGATCTGTGTCTATAAGTGCCTCAAGGGAGGCAATGAGGAAGATGGGGCTGGCCTCTTTTCACTGGTGGTCACTGACAGAACCAGAGGAAATGGCCACAAATTGAAGCATAAAAAGTTCCACGGGAACTTAAGGAAGAACTTCTTGACGGTGAGGGTGACAGAGCACTGGAACAGGCTGCCCAGAGAGGTTGTGGAGTCTCCTTCTCTGGAGATCTTCAAGACCCGCTTGGATGCAGCCCTGTGCCACATGCTCTAGGTGGCCCTGCGTGTGCAGGGGGGTTGGACTAGATGACCTCTAGAGGTCCCTTCCAACCTTAGGCATTCTATGATTCTATGATTCTATGATTCTGTATTGGCTTCGCAGATTTAGAAGGGTGAACTAAAACATATGAACATATTAAAGACAGCACAAGTGTGTGTCTCCATTCAGAAATTGCCTGGTTTTAGTTCAATTTGAGTAAGTTTAACTCTTCTTTGTTAGCAAGTGAACTAGTGAGCTACAGTGAGCTAGTAGCAGATACGTTAGATGATGGGATCATATGGGACAACAAATTCTGATAATTTTGAAAACTTCTAAATCTGTAGATTTTTGTTTAGATTGGATAGTGTTGGCTAGTTAGTAGTTCAGTACTGATAATTGTATTCTTACTGCTGCTGTCTTTCCATCTGATAAGAAACATAATTGTGCATTATAATATTTAGTATTTACAGTCCAGAGAAAAGATACTCCGTGAACACTCAGTAGTCTTATACTGGGTGTTTCAAAGACTCCTGCAGATTATTGGAGGTGTAGTTCCAACATCATACTTCTCCTTCTCTCTCTTTGTCTCCAAATCTTTGCAGAAATGTCTTGTAGACCGTACTCATCTCTGGCTTTAAACTGATCGTTAGGGGTAAACTGCAGAGCTATCCACATGATTAGTGCCGGTGCGATCCTTATCTTGGTAGGGACACAGATAGTGGCATATCATGATTCCTGGCATAATGGTGATTCTTCTAGTCACTAAATGACCAACTACTTTTTGACATGTGTTTTCCACTCATACTAGACCTAGCACAGAGGATTTTCACTGCAGGAATTGTCCCCAGAAGACACCCATGTTGATGGGTTGTGTGCAGTGCAACCTGGAATAGGTAGGTGTATGTGGCTGGAGTCGATGTCACTCCTTTCTGGCCCATGGAAACTGACAGCAGTGTCCTTTGGTTGTCGTTTGTTGTACTTCGTGGGAATTCACAGATTCTGTATCTCCGAGGGGAAAATGGTGAAAAGTCTCATGCTTGTTGAAGCCTGGAAAGCATTTGCTGGTAACTCCTCTCCTGCTACAGGAATGGAAAACTTCTGCCTTTCTTCTCTGTATGTAGCAATATAAAAGGCAGATAGGCAGAGCTGTCCTCTGAATGCTGCAGAACCAAGAAAAAACATCCATGATTTTTGCTCAGATCTGCTTTGCAAGCAGCTCATATGTTTGCAAGCTATAGCAGAGCTGACTTTCACCTTTGAGTTTATTAGTCATGTCTATTACTTGGAGCGTGCACTTCATATAAAATAGCATATATATCTGCTACATTCCAAGATGATTAGAGAATTTCAGTTTCCTCATGGCATCTATGCTGTGGAGGATTTTGTCATGTAGCATCTCTTTAATGCATTTCCTCCCTCCTCTCCATTCTTAGCAAGGTTTGATTGGGCTGCTCAAGGATCTCCTACAATTTGGGATCTTACAATCTGCTGCCGTGTTCTTGAAATGTTTATCAGTGTTGGAATCTTTGCTGTGTCTTTCAGCAACCTTTCATTTAGGATTCACAGTAAATTATAATGACTATATGAGTTATTGCTTCTTGCATCTCTGTGTTGTACTGTTATATCATTCATTCTTTATTATTGATGAACCTGGTCCATAATATAAAGGGCTTAGAGATACTGTCAAGAAGCCTCATAACTTTTCTGTTCCAATTTTATTTTTGCTATGTTTATTCTCTTAGTGATCCAGTATATAAAAGCCAGCAGGTCATCCAGTACTTCTGTAAAATCCAATTCTGTGCTTCAAGCAAAAATTAACCGTGTTTCCAAATACATTCTGCTGTTTGTCATCAGTCAGCAGGTCTTGCTTTGAGGTCAGTTTGTTGTCATGCCCCAGTTAGCAAGGAAATTACTTCTGATGGGTGGAAACAATGCTTAGTTTGCAGCCTTTTCCTGCATTTCAGAGGACTTGGGATCTAGATAAGAAGTCTCAGCTTTCTTTGATTTTTTTTTTCCTCTTATGTATACAGGTGGTAATAGCATTGCTTGTAATGTGCTTTGAGGCTACAGTCTTATTGCTGAAAATGTTAAGAATCCTTTGTTAAAGCATTCTGTTTTAAACATAAAATACAGCTACCCAGAACTTCACCTGTCCTTTATCTGCTCTGATATTTGTTTTGCTTCTGAAAGATGATCTTTCCTACCTGTGTGTTGTGATCTTGGAGCCCCTTTAAATGACTCTCTTGAACTTCTTACCATATAAGAGACCTTGCTGTTGTATTTTTCTGACGTAAGCGCATCCAATACAAATTTTAATGTTGAGGACACTCAAAATTACATGAATGAAAGGAGCATTTCTAATTACCTTGCATCTGGAGTGATGAAGCTTTTGCCCACATTTGGAATTGGAATATGACTATGTGTACAAATTCTTCACTGTTCAATGGACTTGTCTTGAAATGACCATTAGATTTGGCACTTGAAGCTGGTGAAGTTGCAGTGAACCGGAGGAGTGACCACTGGGCAGCTCCTCCTACAGCACTTCATTGTGCAAGTGCCCCTTGTGCTTCAGGCTCATGCCCTAAAGAAGCATGGATGCTGAACTGCACAGAGCTTTGCCAGCATCCTATAATTGAAAGAAAGAAAAGGGATGGCAGATACACATATAAATCTGATGTTGCCATTGAAATGAAATTTGGATGTCTTAGAAAACATATTTTCATTGAAAAGTTGCTGCATGTATAAAGACTAATTAACTCCATGAGTAAGCCTGACTTGCGCATATTTTGCCCCAGTGAACTGGTCACTACTAGTTGCTGCTATGCCTCCTAAGTGTCCATATCAACATCCTCAACCATAAATGTGAATTTTAACTTCAATCTTTCCCTTCCTTTCTGCTCCTTTCTTGAGAATCTCTTAATGACACAGGTGACAATTCCTCTGCTTTGCCCCTGCTTTATCTTTGCTTCTGGTTTTTAAAGTTCCCATTGGCCTCACATGAAAAAGCAAAAGGATGGGGTGAGGATGCTTTGGAGTCCATGGTATCCAGCTTAGGACAAGATACAAGTTTGTAAATTTATAGGGACTTTATGGAGATTTAAGCCTACTGTTTTCAGTTTATTCATTTACCTGTCTGTCTGTCTATCTGTCTGTCTGTATTTAAAAAAAGAGTTGATTCACTGTCGATCGCAGGAAAAAAAGGAGCTCAAACACTGGAACAAAGAATCGCTTTTTTTTTTTTTGGTCATCCAATCATTTTTCTTAAAAATATACCACATATTCTGTCTCAAAATCAGTTCATTTTTTTCCTGTTTTTAGACTGAATTTGACTAGCTTCAACTTACAACCTTCAAAGATCTTGTCATGCCCCTTGCATATAGGCAGAGTGTATCCCCCTGTCAGGAAAATCTTTTCCTCACATAAGTGCCAAAGGACTGTTCAAGTTACGCCTTATCCTGTCACTAAGTAGATTAGTGGCTTTATAGAGAGTTGAGAAGCTCTGCATATACTTTAAGCATACTAGATAATCTGGTTCAACTCCTACAATTTAACTTTACTCATCATTATTTAACAAAGTTATTTACATTTTTCCTGTTGACAAAGGAAATTGATGGTGAGTTTGCCTTATAACTGAATATCTCTAAAGTATAGTGAATGTACTTCCAATCTTCAGTTCATTTATAGGTAGATGAATAAAGGAATTAATTCAAAGCTCATATTAACCTTTGCAAGACTGGAGATTTGTTCTGCGATTTGTATTTTTTATTTTTGCAAGGCTGGGATTGCTGAATAAGTCAATGATTACTCATGATTGCTCTAACTATGCTACATCTATACATGTAATCTGCAGAGTGAATTATAGGTAAGACCATGGATTCTCTTCTACAGAGAGAGATAGTCTAAACACATGCTAAAACAAGGAATTTGTTTATATGGATTATGTTATATTAGTAAATAATAGATATCATGCAAAGAGAATTTTATTGGAAGGGTAAGGTGAGGCACTTCTGAGATTTTTTGTTACGTAGAATATGTTTTCTAGAAAAAGAAAAAAAAGTAATTTGTTTACAGACTAGCCACATAACAAGGAAGCTTTTTCTGTCAGAGGTGTTTACAGAGTGAACAAGTGTAGAACTGAACTGTAATACAAAAAGCAGCTTTGTGAACTCAGTGCTATAGCCCATGAAGTGAACTTGTGTGCGACAAGCTCAAAAATCAGAACATGCTTCTGGGGTTTTGGCTTAGAGGTTGGTTTGCTTGTTTGCTGATCAGTTTTTAATGTGCAATATAGATTAAGTTAAGGACCATATCTCAAAGTATTTTGTGGATTTTTGTAGCTGTTCTTTTCATAGATTCAGAAAATAGCTAGACATTTCATGGAAGAAACTTTTCACAAAAGTCACGGAATGCAAAGCCTCCTCTGGTTCAGGAAGCTTGTCAGCTGTGACTTGCAGGAGGCCAGGAGCGTGGACTGGAAGGCCGACCACTGCTCTTGTCTTGTCCTCAACCTCTTCCCAGGCAACACTGTGAGCCGCTGTCGGAAAGCAGATGTTGAAGCAGAGGAGTGACCCTTTGTACCTGCCATTAGGTTGCAGTGAGTGACAGCCCTGTTCGTAACTCCAGGAGCGTCAGGACACAAGAACCAGCTCTCAATTAACTTTTTTTTTTTTCATTAAGGGCCAATTTTCATCTTCTGTGGATCATATTTAGGGAAGAAAGTAAGCTAGTACAAATTCAGTAGACCTGCACTTGCATATAGTTGCAGTTCTGACCAATCCTGAGGAGGGAGATTGAGATGGGACATCTGATAAAGCTGTACCCAGTTGCCCTTTTTTGACTAATTCATTCTGCCTCATGGTCTGGTAGAATGAGGCAGAAATATATGGTCTGTGTGTGCTCTACTAGTCCTTCAAATTTCTTTCCATCATAATGAGAAAAACAAACACTGACTCTTATTTATAAATTGCCTGCCTCCGTTACACTTAACAGAGCTATTTTACAGTAGATTAGACACTCTTCTCTATGGGGCAGCAGTCTCCAAAGGGCAGGGTGGAACCACAACTTCAGCAGCTGTGACAACCTTCTCAGATCTCTGATACTCTAGTTATGGCATATCAGCTGGTCTAGTGCCTCTGGGTTTACTTCGAAGAGATTGATTAAGGGATGGCACAGTTCCTCATTTCATCTCAAGGTACAGTAACTCTTTGAAGATCAGCTTTGCAGTACTTTCCAGTTATGTTTGCTATGGTCATATTTAACCAAAAAAAAAAATGGCATTCCAGATGCTGAAAGTGTTCTTTGTCAGAAAAAAAAAAAAAAAAAAAAACTCTTAAGTAATAGGGATGGATGAATCCCTTGTTTGGGTGTGTCTTCCTTTGGGTATGTAGCCCTGTGAAGCAGCATGATGATGTTTCTTCCACAGGAGGAGATGGCAGAGCTGAAGGCTCAGCTGTATCTGCTAGAGAAAGAGAAGAAGGCTTTGGAATTGAAACTGAGCACCCGAGAAGCCCAGGAACAGGCCTATCTTGTCCACATCGAGCACTTGAAGTCTGAAGTGGAAGAGCAAAAAGAGCAAAGAATGAGGTCTCTCAGTTCTACAAGCAGTGGCAGCAAAGACAAATTGGGCAAGGTCAGGAATTAAAGTCCAAACTCCAAAACCGATGTAAAAACAGTTTATTGTGACCTATCCTCCCTGCTGCATTTAGCATGTTAATCCATCTGCAGCTCTTCTACATGTGCATGTATAGTTCCTCCAGTTGTTAGATGGTTCCTTCTATCCTGTGATTTATGAGCACTTTGCAGAATTACTGCTAAACCTAGACTAAAATAAGGTGGTTGTTGTTAGAAATACAGTAAAGCCATTCACGACTAACATACAAGCTGCAGTGGTTGAGCGTGTTGTGTCTTGCTTGTTGCCAGCCCTTGGACGCAGTTGTTGAGAAGATATAAGCAAAACACCCTTTCTCCTTCCCTCTCCCCAGGACTTCAAACCCAAAATATGATAAAGTGGAGGTCATTTTTCTCTGACAACTTGAGCATTTTAAATATAACCACTTTTTGCAAATGGTCTGTAGTGATTTGTGAGTTATGATATTTTTGTCCTTTAATATAAAACGAACATTTTATTGCATGCAAACATTCATAATTTGCATGAAGAAACAGTGATGTCTAGAACTTGAATCCTGTTCTTTTAGTTCTGTGTCCCCATAAATTCTCACTGTTGTGTTTAAAAGTGAAAACAGAATTGCTGTAAGACTGCTGTAAGACCTTCTTACCTAAGTGTTTTTGGCAAAGCATCATCTGATCTTTTTTTTCTTGATCTGTGCTGCTTTGCTTTAAGTGCAGTATCAAAAGTATGTAAGGCAGCAGGAATTATCCATGCTATAATCATTCTGCAGATCAGTGTTCTGTGGTAGTTCGGAAAAGATATGGCAGGATCTGCAGAGTGTTTATCAGGTGTCCTTTCTTGCTTTACTGATACACTGCCATGTTTGTGACATATTGCACCTCCATTTCTAAAGTAGATGAGAATGTAGAGGTTTTCAGAATTCTTCTGTTAAGATGTGACATACATTCAAATTAGATAATCTTGCCTCTTTTCTCAGGAATGCAGTGATGGCACCGCAACACCATTAACTTTAGCTGAGCTGCGGCCGTACAGCGAGAGCGAGCTGGCTGCGGAGCTGACCGGCGCGCTGAGGCGGTAGGCACTTCCCCTTGCTGGGGTATGGCTTGTTCTCTGGGTCTCGGGAGAGGATCAGGTCTGAGCCTTGACTTGAACTTGGAATGATTTTATGAATTATCACAGATTTTTCTTTCGAGAAGAAAAAGGATTGAAATTTATTTGCCTAACCCTCCCTCCTTTTTGTTATTGTTGTTCAGTAGTTAAAGTCCCTCCACAGTGCTCATCTGCAGTGTCATAAAGCTTTTGTTCAAATCCGAATGAACTTTTCCCATTTGAAAGACTGGGAATTACTATTCCATAAATAGGCAAGGGGAGTATAAGAACAAAACAAGCAATATGACTTGCTTGAGGCCTGTAGCAAGCCTAATGCAGAGATGGGATCTGAACTCTGGTCTTTGGTTAAGACTGGTTGTAGGTTAGGGCTTGGGTGGGAGGTACAGGAGTGGGAATTGCTGTGATTTTGGTGATTTAGAGACTGCATTCACCTCCCTGCCTATGTAAGCAGAGCCATGATTTGATTACAGAGAAGCACTGTTGTGTGAAAAACTGTGAAATATTAGCTTTCTGACAAGAGAAAAAAAAATGATTTCTTGACAAGCTGCTTTTATCAACATCCAGGTTTTAAACCAGAGCTTTCCGTACAGTTATACATTAACTAGGTGTTTGTGCAGCAGTTTTCACTGCACCAGATACATGGCAGCATTCATGACAAAGACACTGTTTCAGTAGCCTTTTCAATGTGTATTCCACTTCACAAGACATGACCATTTAAAGCCTAACCTAGTTATTGTATTTTGAACCTGCCTAAAATTCTGCTAAAGATTGTGGTTGGAAAGAGAGGACATTCCACCACTCCAGGGTGGAATGTCTCTCCCAGCAGCTGATGCATTTCCTTCCTGAAGCAGTTTTTTTTTCCTAGGAGCAGCTCCTGATATGTGTAAGGATGCCAAAGCCTAAAAGGAATTCTGTAAAAATGTGAGATTGTTGATACTCTGAAATCAATACAGCTTATAACATTTGCTTAATACTCTGGTAGTTGTTGAATATTTAGTTTGCCTGATGCAGAAAGCAAAAAATCTGTGGTATAAAAAAAAAACAACTGTTTTTATGTGTGTGACTGGTTGAAACCCAACAGCAAGGTAATTTAAATAAGCGCTGCACAGAGCCATTGGCTCCCCCCATGCCCCTCCAGGCTCCTGTCCCAGTGTGAGCTGCTTCATTGGCATTTTCTATCTTCACCCATGTGCCAGCTTTTTCCTGCTGGCACAGGGTGACACCAGTGACCTTAGTTAGCAGACACTCGAGTAAAGACATGAAATGTGGTTTGCTGAATATGCAGAGAAAAAATTTTGCTTTATCTACTATGCCTTAAGTTGATTAGCATGGATTTCCAGCTAGGGGGCTAGCAAGTACAGTTTGTCAGGCAGAAATGGGAAAGAAAAATAATCGGATTAAACTGTACATAAATTTTGGAGTGAAAGCTCTTGTGTAATGGAAATGTGACTGTGCTAACGGTGACTGCTGCTGCCAGCGGGGCTTGGTAGCAGTTGCTGTGAGCTCTGTGGACATGGTGTTTTTCACCCTGGTCAGTGTGGCAGGGCTGAACGTTCAGTTTCTCATCCCGAAGTCTTCTGCCTGAAAATGGGTGGAAAGTTTGTCTAATGCTCGGGGAAAACCATGCGTGGACCTGGTTAGCAACAGCTATGTTGAAAAATACCAGCAGGTCTGAATCCTGGTTCTGGTGCAAATGGAGTCTCAGATAGCTTAACAAAATTTATAGTATCATGGAGGGAAAAAAGAGTTTTAAAAGTAATTAAGGCGTATTTTACCCTGTGCAAGGGCTGCAGTGGTCAGAATGAGCTGTGGCATCCGTAGGCACAAGGACTTATGGTGGATTTGGCTCCCTGTACTTAGCAAAAGCTAATTTCTCAGCACTGTTCCCTCCTCTTGGAAAGAGGACTGGCAGGACCCTGTGGGATCCACCAAGTCCTAGCGGCTTCCCCTGCACCCTCCTTTCCCACTAAGGGACTCAGGAAGGAGGTGAAAGTAAAAGAGATTTCTGCAGTTGCTGTTTTTGCTGGGAGGGGAGGGAAGAAGATGGGAAACATGTGAGCACTTCCACACTGAAACCTAGGGGCAGTATTTAAACGCAAACCCTGGGGAGTCTCTCACTGCTGGTTTTAGTTAGTGCGCGCACCCAGCTGCTGGGCCTGGCTGCTGTAACCCCGGTGCAGGGAAGAGCTGCTCCCGGGACAGGGCATTCTGCCTTGGCACCCCCCAAAACCTGGCTGCTTTTGAGCCTCCCTCCCGTGGTGCAATTCCCGGCAGCGGCAGCAGCACCGCTCGCTGCCGCCTCCGTGCACCACCTTCCCAGAGCAGGAGCCAGGAGCACGGCCGGCCCCAGCTCTGCGGGGTCTCGTCCTCTGTGGCTAACTGCGCCAGCAAAGCTCACTGGCCCTGGCAGGAGGCGTTCGCGGCCCAGCGTTTGGCTCTGTTTGGAAGCACTCATGTGTCCATGGCCTGCAAACAGCTTTGCAGCAGAACAGCCTCGTCTGCCAGGTTGCTGTCTTCACCTGCAGACACAGATCTTCTCTTTCACCTGGAGCCCATGTCTTGGAGCACCTTGAGGAGCAGCAGCTGGTGGTGCCTGCGAGGGGAGACCCATGGGGGATTCCAGCAATTCATCATTTATGGTTACGTTACATATTTCATGTACTCGGTGTCCCATAGCTGTGTTTGGCCTGAAAAACAACCATCAGGGCTTTCCACAGAAACAGCTTTTCTTTTCCATGGTCAACCGTGTGCTAACCAACATAAATGTGAGTTATCTGTGAGTTGCATGCTGTGGATATTGTGTCTCAGTTGCTGCGCTTGCAGCGATGCAGGCAGAACCACGAGCCCCGAGACATGTCCAGTTCCAGGCTCTGTGCTTCCTGCCAGAGATTCTTCAGGAATTTTTCCCCTCCCTCTTTTGTAATAGACTGCTGGGATGTTTCAATGGATACAAAGCCTCTAAACGTCATTTTCTTGTGTCTGACACATTCGTAAATGATTTTTTTGGCAGGAAATACTTCATTCTTGGGAGAGTGAAAACACATTCCCAGCAGTCTGCTGGCCTGGCGCTTACACCCTTGTGGCCTGTGCCGGAGGCTCCTTTTGTGAGAGAGGATCTGGTTTGAATCTCCAAAACCAGGCGTGTTGCTGTTTCCAAGGGAGCCTTAAAATGACATGTTCCTTGCTGGCAACCTCTGCTCTGCTGCTGCCAGGGAAAGGAGAAGGGTAGCTTGCTTAAGTTGCTAACTTCATAGGCATGTACCAGTTTACAAATGCATCAGATACGGCGGCAGGGAGGAGGAAAAAAGCAAGTTTTCTGCGCTCGTGTGTTAGCGGGTGACACCAGGTCTCTCCTAGATCGCTGCTCCTGCAGTCTGTGCAGAATGGAGGCGCCAGCGAGGGCCAAGCTGCAACTTGTGCCCGACCACGGCAGAAATGCCATTGCTGAGGTCCTACCACAGCCCCGTGTGGCACTTCTACCTACAGCTTTTGGGTCTGAAACACAGCTCTGTCTTATTTATGTGTTTCAGGAATCCTTTGTAAGCATCAGAATACTTGGGCAGGAAGGTGACAGTGCCTTCCAGTTAGAGGTCATGGTGGACACAGTGCTTTGTATCTAGGCTGTTTGGATCTTAGCTGGGTCATTCTGGGTATAAAATTATGATCTCTGGTTGCTGTGGAGGGTTACATGAGTTAGGAGAATTGTGTCAGTCCCGCCCTACCTCAGTACCAGCCTACCAGAAGGTGATGGCAGGAGGCTGCGTGTTCCAGTGACACCCTTGAGCCGAGGGAAGGCTCGGGCGAGGGGACTCGGCCCGCGGGCAGCAGAGGGCGGCAGCCGGCCGGGCAGGAGCGGCCCGCGCGCTGCGCGTTGCACAGGGCCCTCGTGCCGCCCCTGGAGGCGGAAACCCCGGGAGACCCTGGCAGGAAGGTCTCGCCGCTGCTCCGGCCCCTGCGGTGAGAGCCACTCGTGCTCGCAGTGGCGACCGCCGCTCGTGCTCGCAGTGGCGACCGCCGCGGCCCTGCGGAGCAGAGGCAGCCGCACGGAGGGCGGGCAGCGGCGCGGGGCTGCTCCGGGCTGCGTCAGGCCGCTGCCCTGGGGTTGGACTTCCACGGACCTCGCGTGAGAGGAGCCCTGTTGTGGAGTCTGCATTGGGTGGCTGCGCCACCGGAGGGGCTGGATGGCAAGGCCTCCTGGTGGGAATCCCCGAGGAGCAGCCTGGCCTCCTGCGAGCCTGCGGGACGGCCTCCTTGGGCACCTCGTGGCTGTTTTTGCCATGTGCTTCACAAATGGCTCTCACTTGTTTTCCTCCATTGTTGACCTGGAATACGCAGTTCTGCTCTGCTGCCCGAGTCGCCGCACTGCCGCGCGCCTTGGCACGGCTGCCACACGGCTCTGAGCAGCTCCACGTTGGGAAGGGGCCTAGCCGGGCTGGCGAGGCCAGGCGGGAGCCTGAGCGCCGCGTGTGGCACCGCTCGGTGCCTCCCTGGCCCGGGGCCGCCACTGCGGTAACGTGGGGCTGGCGGTGGCCTGCGGAGCGGCCTGGCGCCAGCCGAGGGGAGCCCGGAGAGGCCGGCGCGCCGTGCGCGGGGCTCGCTGCGTCCTGGAGCAGGGCAGGCCTGGCAGCACGCGGCACCCACGGGGCCCCACGGCCCTGGGCGCAGAGCTGCCCTCCTGCTCCACCAGGCTGAGCTACGGCGTGAGTTCAGACTGCTGGAAGTGGGTTCGTCTGCGGGTGTCTTGACTGTCCAGCTGTGATCTTCCAAGAAAAGAGGGGTGGAGGGCCTTGAAAACGGCGCGCGCGGTGCGGCGGGGAGCAGAGCTGGTGCGGCAGCTCCGGCAGGAGCCGTGGCGTGCGGGAGGGCCCCCGTGGGGCAGAGGACGCCGGGAGAGGCCGCTCCTGCCCGCGCCGCCGCGCACAGGCCCCGCGGCAGCCCCGCGCAGAAACCTCCCCCGGCCCCGGCTGCGCCTGCGCCCCCCCCGCTGCGGCGCGGACTGGGAAGATGCAGCTGGAAGAGCTGCGGCGTGCGAGACCTGAGCGTGGCCACAACAGCCTGCGCTCCGCCCCGGCGTATCGGACATTTCACTGAACCTCTTTGTCGACGGAGGTGAATGGAGGCTCTGGGCTCTGATTACACCTCTGCCAAGGTTTTCCTTGGGAGAGCAGAATCAGGGATTTTCTCAGCTCACTCCCCGAGTGCCTGCAGTGGGGAGCCCTTGTAGCACAAGTGACATGGGCTCCGTGGTCGTGTGTTTGATCTGCTGCAGCGCAGAAGACGCGGCGCTGTGGGAGATGTCTTAGCTGGCAAGTGCTGGCCATGAAGCAAGGGCCCGTGTCTCCGTTTCCCAGACTGAACCAGGGTGCCTGCTGCCTCTCGGCTGTTGCTGCTGCGGCGCATGCACGGCTGCGCGGGCGCTGCTGGAAGGAGCTGCGTGTAGGCGGGCGCTCTGCGTGCAACCCTGCTCGGGTGCTGCTGCAGTTTCTGGGGCATTTTGGGGGGGAGCCCTCGGCAGCCTCTCTCTATCACTGGGAAAGTTCCTCCAAGTCTTTCCAAGGCTTCTTGCTCGGTGGCCTGTCCGTGAGCCTGCTGCGGTCGGTGGGGCACTGAGAGCAGCGCCCTGCCTTGCGCTGGCCTCAGACCATTGCCCCGCCTTTGTCACCCAGTGCTCCTGTGTCCCCGCTGACCTGCTGGTAGCAACTGGGATAAGCTGCTGCCCGAGGTTTCTCCCTGCATTGTTTAGTCAGAGCCGCGGGAGAGTGGCACAAGGACACACGCCCCGCGCTCGGGGCCACCCGGGCACCACTAATAAACTGAAGTGCAGGGGAAGGCTTTTGTAGACTGTAAGTGCAGCCCGAGTTTGGAGTTCTGCTGAGTGTTGCTGGTGCCTCACTGCTGTGGGCTGTAGGGAGGAAAAGAGAGTGTTTCCTATCAGACAGTTCCTGCGCCCTCATGTCTCCTGCATTCCTTGCGCTTGCCATTCTGTGTCCCCTGTCTTGTTCTTAACCTTTTCTTAACCTTAACCGCAGAGCAGCGGACTGGGCTCACTGGCTCCCCATGAAAGTTGGGGAGCTACAGTCAGACTGTGGTATAAGTTACTCAGGTAAATTTCGGGAGGTAACTGAAATTGATAAGATTTCTGTAGATCTTTAATAATTCCTAAGTGTAAAAAAAAAAAAAAATAAAAGTGATTACCAGTGAGCCAAGTATGCTATTTTTTCTTAAAATTTTTGTACAATTACCATTGGTTTCAGTTTTTCTTCATAGTTTTCTTTGCTATCTCATTCAAGATGTAGAAGGTGCGAGATATTTGCAATTATTTGTTAGTGTAATTCAGTACATGCAAGACCCATCAAATAAGTTTTTCACCGTTTCTGCTTGCTGCAGCTCTGATCCTGTATTCCAAAATGGTGAATTTTATCAAACCAATCTCTGGAAGAGTGGGGCATCAGAAATAAAATCTTGTATCAAAGCAAGTAAAAGAAAGAAAGAAACCCCTATATTATCCAAAATAGTGTTAAGGAAAACACGGGGAAGAAACTTGTTGGCTGCTATGCAGGCTTTGTGAGCTGAAGTGTTATTTCTGTTTTGAAATGATTTCCTCACTCCTTTACTCCTGATCCAGGGAGAAGAAACTGAAAGCCAGAGTGCAGGAGCTGGTGAGCGCATTGGAGAGACTCACGAAGAGCAGTGAAATCCGGCATCAGCAATCTGCAGAATTTGTCAATGACCTTAAGAGGGCAAACAGGTAAAGGGTGTGGGAGCGGGGTGGTTCTGCGTGTGCTGCAGGGCGCTGTAGCCCCCTCCGCAGCTTAAACCTCGCATGCCAGGGGCTCAGAGCTACGTAACTAAGAGTGGGGGAAGTAAGTTGATTTTAACTGAGCTGCTGTTAAATGCCTTATGAAACAAAAATGTCAATCCTTCCATCTAGTCAGGTCTATGTTTTGCTGTTATTTCGTTTAAAAGTGATCTCTTGCCTTTGGCTCTAGCCTCCTTATTAACAAACTGTCTTCCATAGCCTCACTTAAATTTTACCGCTTTCCGGAGTGCGGCTGGTAGCGTAAACTCTCAGTAGACTTCAGCTGGCAGCAGCCTGGCGAGTGTTGTAGACTGCAGCTCCCCCTTCTGCAAGGCACCCAGCGCTCACAAAGTAGTTTTCAGTAATTGTATTTATGGGAGAGAAAGAAACTATAGTTTGCCTAGTAGTAGGTTTTGTGAGCAGATACTGGCTGTGAGGGAATCTTTTTCCATAAAACGTTAGATATTTGATGTTGTAGCATGCTGATTCCCAAGTAATGCTCTGCAAAGCCATCATAAGCAACCCTCTAGCTGGTTCTTGAAACCATATTTAAAAACAGGTTTTTGATAACAAGTTTATTGGAATAGGTGCACGCCTGCCCAGAACAAATAGGTTAGTGCTGTGGTGAATTCGGAAAGAGTTTTAAAATAAAATATAGTTAAATTTTAGGAAGAGGATCAGTATCCAAACTTCAGAGTGCCCTCATGGCTTTTTTAGATTCTTTTTTTGGATAACATATACTGTGAGCAAACTTTGCTGAATGGTCGTGTGTTGTCTTGCATTTCTAACAGTAACTTGGTAGCTGCTTATGAAAAAGCAAAGAAGAAGCATCAAAACAAGCTGAAGAAACTGGAATCACAAATGATGGCCATGGTGGAGAGACATGAAACCCAAGTAAGGATGCTCAAGCAACGCATAGCGTTGCTAGAAGAGGAGAACTCTCGACCACACACCAATGAGACTTCACTTTGAATGCCTCTTTCTGAGAGGACTGGTGCCATCACAAGTCTGTGTCTTTTGGAAGCTCCTTTTGAGGTAGCTTCGAACTCTAAAAGCTCGATCCTTGACACAGACGTAGTTCACAGCATCGCTAGGATCGCAGCTTTGCAGTCAGGAGTTATGGGGGTCAGGAGTCATGGGGAAAACTTAAGCATTAAGCAAAGACTTTTTAGTAGTGTAAATGGACAGTGCCTGAATTACCATGCCGTGAACATGCACATTGCCTGTCTCGTTTGGTTTGCACGCACACGGGTTCTCTTCCAGCCTATGCCCCACGGGCAAGTGTCACACAACAAAGTAATATGAGTTAAGAGGTTTTACTTGGAGCATTTGGGGATTGGAAAACGCTCCGGTTGCCTCGAGAAGTCCCTGGGCTCCCACTGCTCCCTGCGTTGTGCTCAAGCGCCTGTGCCGCTCCTGCAGCAACTGGGTAGGGAGACGGGGGATGTCCCTGTGGGGTGGCTGGCAGTGGCGCCCGCACCACGCTGGCACTGACACGTGGAGCAGATCAAGTGGGAAGAACTGTTGTCTGGCTAAGAACAAGCAGCCCAGGGCACCTCTGGGAACTGTGATATGGTAACACATTTCTTAAGTTCATCAGAGGGCTCAAGGCTGTGAGTTCCACCATGCCAGACAATCTGTGCAAAGTTTGTGTCAGGAATTGCAGGAAATCCTGATACTGCATGCTGAATGCAATGAGACAGCTGGATATTTCCTATTAATACATTATTATAGCCAAGATAATTAAGACGCTAGGCCATTTTTGTCATGAGTATAGTTTTATTGCAGCTTTCTATGATCAAGAGGTAGAATGTCTTCTTTTTTTTTTAAAATATGCTTTTGACCAAATAAAAAAGGTACTTATTTATTAGGAATGTACCTGTTCAATATTAAATACATATGCACAAGACTATATCAGTGTATATGTATGGATGTACAACCACAAACAGAATGTGAATGGTTATGTCTTCATAGGGCTTCTTAGGCTAACTGTTTTTTACTGTTGTTAACGTTCTTTTGTAAGTCACATCACCCTAATATCCCCCCAGGTAAATGACCTATCATTTTTGAGCTATAATAGTAATGAAGGCTGAGCAAAGCATTGACATGGGTTCAAGGGTTCAAGAACTGTGAATCTGACATGAGAGCAGTTTCACGCAGGATTTTCGTCAACACAGCTACGACCGTGCACATTAACCACCTGTGGCTGTTGGGCAGCGTGGAGACAAGCGCAGAGCTCACTGACTTTGTTCGGCGGTTACTGCGTTACTTCTCCCTTTGTTATTTTTCAAGCTGTGTTTTCTCCAGGAAATCCACTTTCACGAGCCAGCTATCCTTTCCATTCAAGATGATATGGCTTGTTTTACGTTGGGCTGCACCTCTAGGATTAGTGTGTTTAGAGCAGTGAGAAATTCTTTCATTATTACTGCAATTTCCAGTACTAAAAAATATATTTTTTTTGATAGAACTTGAACTGGATTTGTCTAGTCTTGGGTTAGTCCAGGCAGCCAGGGCAGTTGTGGGACTCATGTTCAGTGTGCCCTGGTAAAAATGCAGTCGCAGTTCTGTCTACTCTTAACTGAAACAAGGAACTGGAGAACATCTCAAACTCTCAATGTGAAATTACTTTCACCTAAGGTAGCTAGCGACCGCTGTTGCACTGGGTTTCCAGTTTGGCTTTTTTTTTTCATTTTATTAGTAACTAAGGAAACTGTTAAATGAATTAGGCTTGAAACATTTAAGTTACAGGCAAGAATGTACACTACAAAAGTGTGAAATGGAGCTGGGTTTAGAAACAGCAGGCAGCAGTGCCACCCGCCACGGCTGTGGCAAGGTCCTCCCTTGATGGCTCTGTGCCAGGCGGCACGGCCGCCGGCCGCCCGGCTCTGCCCACGGATTGGGGCCGCTGCTCCCGCCAGCGGCTGCGGCGCCCGCGGGAGCAGGAGGCAGGCGGGGGCGCACGGGGCGCTGCCCGCCCAGCTGCCACGAGGGCTCCAGCCGAGAGCAGATGCCAAGAACCTGATTCCTTTTATGCAAGTTTGAAGCACCAGCCTTATAAACAAGTGTGCGTTTAACTCTACAGTTGATACAAAATCCCTGCAACTTGGCTCACCTAACGGTGGTTGCAGGAATAGTACATTTGCAAAGCAGAAATAAAAAAATTGTTCACTTATTAATTGATCTTAGTTTATACTTTATTTTTTGACTTTCTAAATTTCAAGAGTGCATGAGACTTTATATTTTGCATTGCGTTCAGAAAAAAAGTACTTTTTCTAACTAAGGGTATAGATCTTCACCAGCTTGAATGTACTGTTAGCTATTACAAAGCACATGTGATTAAGTTAGCGTTAATGGCAGTATTGTTCCACAGTTTTTATTAGGAGTTTCTCAATAAAAACTCATTTAATACTGTACCATACAGTGTAAGTTTAGAAACGTTTCAACTTATCAAATTAGCCTTAAATGTGTTGCTGCTTTTTAGTTTGCTAGCTGCTGTAAAATAGCTATTGTGTTTATTTGATATAGAATTGTAAAAACTGCATTTATTTATACAGAGACATTTATAATACTTTTATTTTACAAATGTTCTTATATTCTGAATAAATTTCTAATGCTCTGTGTGTTTTCCTGGTGTTTCTTGCACACGCCCGTCACCTGCGGAACGGCTCTGCGCAGCCGCAGCGTCGCTCCCTGCGGGCGGTGCGGGGAGGATCTGACACTGCTGCAGGGTTCACTGAGAGGGGAAGGACAGGTCGAGCTCAGCGAGATCCAGGCCCCGGTTTAATGGACACTTATACCTTCCGGAACATTTACACTTTCCGCCAACCCTCAACAGTTTCAACAATAACTTCACAGAAATGGAAAAGCACATATGAAACTGTTTCCACACATCCAGTTCTTTTAATGAAGTTGTATGGACCAAAACCCATCATTTCATAAATACTTTAAAAGCACTGATTAAACTTGACATACTCCCTCTGTTCAACAGACAGACATCTTCTTTTAAAATAAATTTTCCTTCCCATTGTTTGGTGGGCCTCTTGTCCACCTTCACAACTGGCTTTAAAAAACTCTTCACTGGCACCGACACAGAAATCGGTGCTGCTAACTGGCTTAAGGCAGTATTAGTTCCAACGTTCTGTCATGAAGGAACACACGGTATGGGCAGCACAGGCTTTACACTTCACACTGCAAACAGTGATGTCCATATCTGTATTTCATTACTACAGGGAGTTACAAAGCAATTTAACTTTACAGAGAAGTTACAGTAAAAAAGTGTCAGGTTAGTGAGTCTCTTCAGTGATGCGCTTCAGCTTCTCCGTCAGGGAATGACAGTTAAAACCAGCCATTAGTACAAGGTGTTACAGGTGGTGTTACACTAGGAGGAGCAAACATGGAGATCAAACTGCTCTTCAAGATGACATAATGGAAGTTGACTAAAATCCACATTCTTCCCTGCAAAACATATGTACCCAACAGCACACGTTCTACATTGTTTTTTAACAATGCTTCATGGACTATAACTAGAAAAGTTCATGGTGGGTCTATTCAGTGGTGGAAATACTCATTACACTGTGAAGCCTGATGACATTTACTCTTAAGGAACTGTAGGTCACCACACTTCCTTTTGCTCTGCTAGTACTGAGGAACAAACCGCAGTTTACTGCCGTTTACTTACACTGCCCCTCCAGAAGTGCCCACAGGAGAGCACTCTAAGTGCGGGTGTATGTGGTTCTGTTAAGTCACATCTATACGATAGCCTACCTTAGTACAGTCCGATGAAAAAGACGTTGAAGTCCAAGCATTCAATTTTAATATTAATGTTCTTCTACTAATTCAGATTTTTCTTAGTATGATCACGAATATGGCCAATATATTTGCTACATATAATGACTTGCTTTAAGTCCACAACCTACTTGGAACAGTGAAAATGCACACAGAGCACAAATGCTACTGCATCTCCTGCAGGGCCTACGTACAGCATTAGGAACAGTGCAAATATGAGCAGCTGGCTATTACTGTCACCCTTGAACAAGACTATTGCTACAGATGCACAAGAATAAAAACCTGGTACACAAGAGCAGTGACACTTCCAGGCCCAACTTACTGAAGCATCTTCAGTTAGTTTGTAGAAACAACTTTTGGTTTCTAAAGCTGAAATACTGTACTAACAAAACCAAACTTAAATTATTATGGAGTCACGGATAAGCACCAGATTTCTTTAACATTTACAGTGCAAGTCTTACCTTCTTTAATAAACTACTTTTTAAATCAATTAGAGGCTATTCTACCAGTTCCCAATAGTCTTGAGACTCCAACATGTATAGAGTAACCTCCTGTTTTACAAGATGAAGGCACCTGATATTAACCATTGGAAAAAAAAAAATCAAAGTTTATAAAAATAACTCAGGTAACTCAAAAAGCCAACTGGAAAAACCAGTCACCCAGGACCATCAGTGCTATTCCACACAACAGGATGTTAGCGCTTGGATCCTTAATGCAGACTCCTTACACCAGAGTGAGTGATCTGAGAGTGCTGCTATACATTACACATCACCAAGAGCTTGCTGTGTTATATGTAAAAGCTGGAAAAATAATTTCCTTAATGCAATCACAATCAGAGCAACTCCAAGGGCAGCTAGGCTGCCAAGCCCCTTTGCTTTTAAAAGGAACAGTTAGACACGGAGGCCCCCAGCAGGCCAAGCAAGGAGACGGTGAACACACAGTTCTCAACGCTGCAAAATACACCAGAGGAGCTGCGGAGCACAGCAGAGAGGCCTGGAACAACAGTGAGGCCCAAAACTTCAATAAAAACTATTTATGTAAGTTTGGTCTAAAAAATTACATTATGTTAAAAAAATACCTTGACTGTGCAATAAATACAGCTATTTATTTCCCTGCTTCTCCCCCTCACCACTTTCTTCCAGGCTGAGGACCGTGCCCAGACGTGCAGCGGGGCCGCCCCTGAGAACGGGGACGCACGGCGCACAGCGCCGCTGCTGCAAACGGCAGCCGAGGCCCTCAGGATCCACGCAGCTTTCCTCATTAAATACCTGGTCATTATGTTATTATTTTCTAATTCAATTTAATTCATGCTCACCTGGCAGGCGACCATTAACAATGTGAAGACCCCTGCCTTGCAGGCATTCTCATTTGTTTTAGCTCCGATCATAAACAGTGTTTAACATGTGTCTAACATGGAAACAGTAACTCTTTTTTCTCTGTATATATCCCCTATGCCTCTAAAATTAAAGAAAAAAAATCTATTATCCACTTATTTTTTCACTGTTTTACAGAAACTCATGTAACCTGTACTCTTAAACTTGGAGATGCACTTAATTATAAAATGGTGAAATGACACCAAGTCACAACCATAAACAATGCAAAACATTCACCGTGGAGCCCAAGTGGACCACACGAAACCACGACACTTGCATTCCTGCAGAATGCCTTTCAGGAACAGCGGGAAACAACATTAACACCTTACACAGAGCAGTAGAAGTTATTGCATATTTAATCACATTTGTTTGCAATTCATGTTAAGGCTGAAATAACTAAAATCATGCCCCACTTTGGGCTTTTTAATGAAACAACCAGTTTCTTTTATACTGATCCAAACCTTCATTAAGATAAAAAAAAAAAAAAGGAAAAAAAAAAAAGAGAGTGAATTGAGAGGAGAGCCAGGGCAGCGCCAGCACCTCCTAGTCATAGGAGACACCTGCTCTGAAGAGAGACCGCCTCTGTCTGGGACATGATTTAACATCTCAATAGTTCAGCTGAAGTTATGAGTTCAAATTTTCATCGGCTGCCCCCTTATTTCACACAGCATAACAGTAATTTATCTGAAAAGTCAACCTACGAAGATTTCCAGTTTGATATTTAATTATGCCTTAGGGGAGGGAGGCCTGTTAGCTCCACAGGCGGCGGCAGCCAAGCGAGGCAAGCGCAAACTCCTGCCTCGCCATGAGCAAAGGCGCTTCTGCTGGGACATCCAGTACTCGCACCAGAGAAGACACTAAAGGTTAGTTTTCACCTGGAGCTGAATAACGCAACATCCGCCAGCACTATCCCACTGCTCAGTTCCTGCACTTGCCAGTTACTGCTCTGAGCAGCCTTTGGACAGTATTCCTTCCACAAGGCAAAACAAAGCTAGAAGCAGAGCCGTTTCACAAGTGGCTCTTGCACGAGGCCCTGCTCTCTGGGGGAAGGAAATGCTGCGGTCTGTTTCTCCTGTCAGTGACACTGGAGTTCAGGCTTCCCACAGCACTAAGTGCTACAGCATCAACAGTCTCAAATGGCTCCAAGTAAACGCTAAGATAGTTCTGCAGCCATTTTTGAGGGGGAAAAAAAAAAAAGACACAGGGTATTTGGAGAAAGACCAAGATAGTGAGGGGTTTTTTTAGACACTACATAAGTTGCATAAAAACTTGGTGCGTGAACGTACACACTCTCGTACAGACTACAGGCCCAGTTAATTCAGCCTGTCAAATTATCCTTTGCTCACTCATCTTCATTTTAGAAAAAAAAGTCAATTTTAAGATTTAGGACAAGAAGCTTTTGTTGCAAGCTGCTGTGACAAACAAGGACAGCATGTATTAAAAACCTCTTAATTCGGATCATGAAAAAACAAATCTAATACTTTCAGTTTGTCACCTCAGCTCCTCCTTTTTCTCTTCAGGTCTTTGATACCGCATGAAGGAAGCGTCACTGCTGACGAGGTCTGAGGCTTTATCCCTTGAATGTCGCCCGCGAGCGCAGCTCAGCACTGCTCAGCACACTCAGAACACACGCTACTCTAGAGCTGGGGGCAACAGCACAGAATAAAACAGCTGGCACTATTAGAATAGTTATTGCAAGATGGATTAAAAGCCATTTAGTGTCACACAATGCTCTACTGTCCACACACATGTCTTCTTTCACTCAGCAAGATCCAGCGGGGCTTATTTATATTCAGCACAAATGCTATACAAGTAACTTCCCACAATAAAATAAAACTTGAAACTTTTGCTTTTGAAAGCAGCTGCATTTGGGCAACACAAACACATACAAAACCTTTGTAGCTCTCCCGGATCTTACAATTGAGACCAGACATTTCACAAGGCCAA
>VWPW01003258.1:0-12193 GCA_013389825.1 Crypturellus undulatus | reverse complement strand
AGCCGGGCGAGGGGAGCCGCTCCGCGGGCACCGCCTGAGCTGAGACGCCGCCTCGCCTCGCCTCGCCTCGTGTGGCCGGGGAACCCCGTGCCCGGCGCCGCCGCTCGCCTCAGACCGCGCACCTCGACACGGTAAGAGACGCCGGAGGGCGGGGCGGTGCGCGGGGCCGCCAGCTGCTGCCCCAACCGCTGGCCCCCCCAACCGCCGCCCCAACCGCCGCCCCGCGCGGGAGCCGTTAGCGCGGCTCGCAGGCGGCGAGCAGCGGCACAAAGGGGGGTGTGTGTACATATAAATATATATATACATATATGCACACACTGTTTGTTTTCGTCCAGAAATAGACTTTTGTGCCTCCCGGCGGCATGTGCTGCAGCTGCCCGCACGCAGCTGCTCTCGCTCCCTCTTTGTCTGCTCCGCTCGCGGGCTCCAGCGCCCTCCGTGTCGCCCCGGCCGGGCTCCCTCCCCGAGGAGCCCTCTCCTTCTTCTTCTTTTTTTTTTTTTTTCTCTCTCTCTTTTCTTTTTTTTTTTTTCTTCCTTTTTTTTTTTTTTCTTTCTTTTCTTTTTTTTTCTCTCTCTCTTTTCTTTTTTTTTTCTTCTTAAGCTTTATGCTTGCTCTGAAGGGGGAAGATGGTGGTGTACCGACTCTCTGGAGGGATGCAAGGCAGATGGGGAGGACGAGGAGGTGCCGCTCCCTTAGCATGTACATGTACCTCGCTGCTAAAAAAAAAAAATCACTGATCAGCTAGACATAAGCTAGCTTGCTAGGAAGGTATGATCAAAAGAAGTGCTGCGCACAGCAGCGCTCAGGTGTGTAGTGGATACTCCAGATCTCTCCTTGGCAGAGCTGTCGTTAGTGTCTGCACTCTGTTCGGTGTGGATGCTGCCCTGCCCATGTGGGATGGCCGCACCTGTGTCTAGGGGGCACTTAACAGTAGCTGTCACTAACCATTGCCAGCCTGTTCCGTGCAGTGGTTATGAAAATAAAGTGTCTTCACTGCCTAAAGACAAAAGTAAGTATTCTGTCAAAAGTGTTCATCTAATTCATTGCTTTGTGTAAAAACAACTAACACAGAAATCTAGTGGACCTGCACTTTGTCATGCTTATAGGACACGGGGGCAATGTTGTTCAGTTAAAACTCTGCCAACAAAGACTTTTGCGTTTTCCGGCTTACCTTGGTTCCAGTTCGATAGTGGTAACTACTGTTCCTTCTCTGTAGAAGGTAGATGGCTCTTCCAAACTACATGATGGAAGTCAAATATGTAGATTGAAATATCTACTGCATTTTTTTTCTGTAATTGTTGCTATAATGCTGTATGGAAAGCAGCAAAACATTTAAAGCAGAAAACTTTGGGAACACTGTAATGTGCTGTTTGTATTGCCAGTAAGTGTACTTCTAGCAAAATACTTCTTAGAATATAGTTATAAGACAATTTTTAGTAATTTGAATCATGGGTTACAAGACATTTGTCTTGAACACAACAAAGCACCCTTATGGGGGAAAAATATGCTGTGTATGCTAGAAGTATGTTAAATAATTCAGATTATAAAAATTACATATGATTTTTATTTTGTTGGCATAGAAACATACTTTTTGCTCTCTTGTTGAATTGCAACAATTATCCAAATGAAAGTTGGAAAAGAAGTAAGAGTTCAGCATGTTAGGATTGTTTTATTCCATGTATAGAAATGGTTTTGCTCAGTTTAACATCACATGAATTGGAGCAGAGCTTCATTTTTCACGGAAGCTTTGTAATCAGATTTTAAGAGGTGGTCTGTCTGATTACGATCCTACAAATTATGGGCTGAGCAAGCCCTGTTCCAGCAAAACCCTGGAACGTATGCTGACCCTGCAGCAGGTGAATGGTTGCAACCTCCAACCCTAATGATCACCTGTGGTGTGAGTTTATTGCATATAATAACAGTGCCATTAACTTCAGGGAAATTATTTACTAGCTTAACTTCATTACTGCACTTGTGCAGAAACAAGCTCTATTTCAGCGTGTTCTGCTTCCACCTCCTTCAGTGCCGGGCATACGACATCAGATAACTCTGTGCTATACACAGGTATTCTCATCAACCACAATTTAGCAGTCTTGTGCTCTTGATTCATGCATCTGGGAATGAAAAAGGGAAATAAAAAGTGGGGGAAAAAAGGCAATAAAATAAATACATGGAACAGCAAGACCAACCAAAACCCTCAAATCCCAAGGGGTACCATCATGAAGAGTTTCCTTTTTGGAATGCTGGCAATCTTGTCTGTGACAGTGGTAGAGAGTGTGAGGGAAATAAAAGCTTGGCTAATCGTGGCTGGTGGAAGTTTCTACACTTGATCTACTGCCACTGTATTTTATGAACAGTTCAATTATTTCTAGTCTACAGGTGTTTCAGCTTGTGACATAGAAACAAAGGGAAAAACTGCAATTCACCAGCCAGTCTGCATGAACAGACACTAAAAGTAGGATTCATTTGTGAAAACATAGTTGTCATGCCAATCTAGATGCATCCGATGTCTGAGACATCTGCACAAGCCTGGGGAACTGGGTCTTGGGAGAACCTGAGCGCTCTTCAATGGCAGCTAAAGGCCAGGTAGAAGGCACTATCACGTATTACTTATACTACACGTCTACACAGAAGCCGTTAAATACTTGAGTCTGTTCTCTAGAGACCTTGTAGTGAAGATCTCTGATGTAGCAACTGGAGTATGTGAGAAGACCTCAACATATGGGCTTAATACCAGAGTTTAGGGAGGTTCTGCCCCTTTACTAACAGAATCTGTGGCACTTCCTATGCTGCTACCTGGCCGAGTGCCTTTAAATAACTCATGATGACAGATGTGTACATTTTCCAAGCCCACTTGCTATAAAAGGGACTTGCATACAGTAGTTAAATTAAACTGCATTTTTTGCTGTAAAACAAGAATACTTATAAGGAAACATCTCTAGTCGTCTCCCTTATGAGTAACATCACCCACGCAGCCTTTGAGTATTTAGGTTTTTAGCAGCTGGGCTGGTTGCATGGAAAGGTGAAATGCTCATAGCAGATTTTACTAGCTCTTGAGTGTCCACCTTTTGTGGAGTTTGTGAGGCTAAAGCCTGCTTCAGACTTTCATACTGGGACATCAGTCTAACTGTGCAGGAATAGGTCATTATTATAGTGTGCTGTTAACCATTTTCTCATTTCAGTAACTGGATTATATGCCCAAGTCTTTTTCACATAAGTAAATCTTGCTGGGAGCAGTTTGAACCAGATTTTGATTGAACAAAAATACGCAGATTATCTTGCTTTCATAGTGCAAATTGAATTTGCTTATCCTACGAGAAGATGATGGCAGGATCAAAAACAAGCAAGCAACCCCTTCCCCTCCCCCCCTCCCCCCCACCAAAAAAAAAATTCCTAATTTTGCCTGAATACTTTTCCTTGAAGAGCAAGTTTTTTCCTTTTTTTTTGAACAGCTTGCCAAATGAGAGGAATGCAACAAAGATATATTTGTAACCTTGCATCTGCACAGTGATAGGATACGTTTGTATCAGTATTCTTTGGGTCTTCTTTCAGGGCAGAAATATTGCAAGGGGCTTTTGTTTTTTCTTTTTAGAAATAATTCAGTAGCCAGAAAAGAGGTGGAAGAAAGATGTCTTTCCTCAGAGTCATCTCTTCTGCTCTTTTGTGTTTCATGTGGGGGATGCTTGTTGTTCCTTTTCTCCATGTTCCAGTACCTAAAAATGTGTCGAGAGAAGCTGAGCGGTTACCTATCCAAAATTAGGCATCTGTGGAACAGTAGCAACAAGATGTAATGACATAGCAGAGATTTTGGGAAACATAGTACCAAAATGGAAAATGGAGCAAAGAATATGTATAACATTTTTTTAATTCATTTTTAACAAATTCTTAGGACTGCAAGCCAGCTGTCCATTCTCTCTCTCTTCTATCCATTTTTATCAACATTTCATTATTATTTATATCCCACTGGAATTTTAGTCAATTGTTCCTTTCATTGGGAGTATGATAATTTTCCTCAAATTAACTAGAAACAAAGGACATACTTTCCTACATTTTTGTTTTAGTTGTAGCTCTAACCCTAGCAAAGTGCTGTAACTCACCAAGTCAGAGAAGCCAGGATTTCATTTCTTCAACTTCATATGTACCTACTGAATAGGTTTTAAAAATCAAAGTTGTAAAATACAATTTAAAGTACTTTTCCTTGCACCCAGTTTACTGCTGAAGAATAAAAATCTTTTTATATGAGTCTGCTTTCTTCGTCTTAGCTTGTTTCACAAACACATTTGCTGATTGAGCATCCTAGTGCTACTGTTCTGAAATCCATCAATTAAAAAAAGTGTTAAAATTGGAGCTTGTAGAAGCTGCACATCTTCATGAAGTTATTCTTTCCACAAAGGAGAGAGGACGTTTCTGCCAAAAGGTTGTTACAGTTTGAGCGATAATAGCCTATTACTTCTGGCATTTATTTTTTTTAGCTTAAAGTAGCAGAGTTCTGGCAGAGTTCTGTGCTTTGATGCATGCAACGTATTCTGGGTTCTGTTGCATTATCTCAGAGTGGGTATGAAATCAAAACAAGCTTTTTAGAGCTTCACAATGAAACAGTCACGGTACTGCCTTCCACCTTTACCAAGGAGGAAATTCTGAAAGTTTTTTTTTTTTTTTTGACAATTTAAACCACCATCAAAGCAGATTAATTAGGAGATAATAAAAAAAAGAGTCTTATTCTACAGAATTGTGTACGATAGTCATAACATTAATAGAATTTTTGTTTGTTTGTGTTTCCCTCTCCATCTCAGTATTTGAATAAACGATTCTGCTTCTCTGTAGTCAGCTGGCTACCACTGAAGAACGAGTAAGTTATAGTATTAACTGCATACAAACATTTTGCTACATGTTGAATTAAAAAGTGCTATTACTTGTACCATTAATTTGGCCATCCATTTAGTTGAATACATAAGACTGCAACCCAAAACAACAGAGATTTCTCTTTCCTGCTTTGTGTAATACAGCACGAGGGCATCACTTACCAAAGTACACAAGAAATATATCAAAAGGTATGTTAAAACAGAAAAGTTATTAACTTTGTCTGCTTTTGCCAGAAAAGCATCTATTTATGAATTGTTAGGATTCTGTGTCAGAAACTGTAGACAAATGCTGTAAACCTTTTTAGTGGGATATTAAGCCATCTCTCCATGCACTGGAAAACTTATATTCAAGAGTTACTTTGTAGTGGCAGCTAGTGCAAGTTTGCAGGTTTGTTAGCGTACAAACGTACAAGAGTGTACAAACCTAGCTTGACCCTGTTACCTTCCTCTTCACAGGCACGCACACGTGCACACACACACACACAGTCTCTTACATGCTCAGCTGTGAGATTCATCTTGTGTTGACACTGTAGTGAGACAAACGTCTAACGCATGATGTCATGGAGAAGGCTGAGGGTGGTGTCATGTTGAGGCAGCATTTTTTTTTGCAGCTAAGGAGCTTCCCTATGGAAGTGCTTCTTGGAGCACACACAAGATGTGCTCAGCTTAGTGTCTTTAGCTTCTGTTTTCTTTGCATGATCGTGTGGTAGATGCTCTTAGTTTACAGGATATCAAGCAGCCTGCTGGGCTGCGAAGAAAAGGTGCTCCATGGAACTGTGCTGTCCTTGAGACATGGATGTGTCAGGAGTGTTGTTTGAGGTGAGAGTCAAATGAATAACCTGGACACAGTGGGTGAGACTTGGCAAGTGTGCACTTCTTGCTATAAATTCTTGTCTATTTAATAGTTGTCTTGTTTTCACCTGAGGTACGACTATATTCCTGTAGAAAGGAGAAGTTAAATGACAGGAAATGAGGAAGAAGGAAGAAAGCAGGGAAGAGAGGAAAATGAAGAGACAGAGAAAGAAGAAAAAAACAGCAGACAAAAGAGAAACATTCACAAAAAAAAGGCAGAAAAGAATAAGATACAGTAATTAAGTTTTTAAAGCTGAATGATATTACGTTCAATGATTTAAATCATATAAACTCAAATAATAAATTGAATATTCTGAGCCAACTATGTAGTGATTCCTTGTTCTAGATAATCCCCTCCTTTGACTCTGGAAAATGACCTGGAAAATAAAGAGATTAATCCTTGTTTCCTTCTTAGGCTTTTTATATTGTTCGTTTTGTCTTTATGGTGATCAGATTACTCCGACCTGCAAAAATGCTGTTTAAGAGTTCTTGCAGAATATACCCTCTAAACAGATGAGTTCAGATGTTGACGTAGAAAGAAAGCGAGCCAGAGAGGAAGACAGTGAGACAGAAGCCAGTGGAAGCATGTGTTTTATTGCCTTCTGAAGTACTTTCAGGTTAGATGAGCTCCTTTTACAAGCAAACTAATAAGCTGAATCCAAAGGTTACCACTACACAGATCAATGCAATCTGTTGTCATAGAGGGCTAATAAGCACTGCAAGTGGAAGGGGAACAGTTCCTTCAAAATAGTGCATAGCTGATACTCGATTCTGTTCAAGGGAATACTTAGCTACCATAGTTGCACGGCTTTTTATTTCTAGTATTCTTTTGCTATATCAGTGTTAGCAACCTAATGAGGCTAAGGCCTACTTTCTGGCCATTAGTTTAGTTTGCAAGTTTTAGAGCAGTAAAATCACTTCACTGCCACACCACTTTTCCCAAACCCTTCTTATGCCCCTACAAAATATTTGCTTTGTGCTTTGCCAGGAAGAAAATTATTTTCAAATTACTTTGCAGGCTCCTATGCTGGGTTTATTTCCATTCTTTTCCTAATTCAATTTTATTGTAGGACATTGTCTCATTAGCTGGTGCCCATGGTAGAATGTCTACCAGGTCCTACATAATGTTGCTGAAATATAGTTCAATAAGATATATTAGAAGATGCAAGCTGCAGTTTTCCTATCCAAGCCTGCAAACGTTATCCATACCAACAATATTACATACAGAAACATTTATTAGTTAAGAACAAATAAAGTCTCATTTTACAGAATTCTGTAGTTTTGCTAATATACAAAACATATTAAAATTAGCTATGACTCTTTTTCATTTTAGTCCTTAATATCATTATTTTTATCATTTGGTTAGATTTTTTTCCACTGTAGTAGCATCTGGAGATTATGACCAGGTACCATTTTATGCACATCTAATTCTTGTAAAAGAGACACATTTACTGCAGAATAGGGTTTAGGGGTATGAATATGAGGGGCTGAGTCCAGACAGAGTAGTATAGCTTTTTATTAATATTTTCTACATATTTTTTAGCAATGTAAAAGGTTCTTGGCATGCAAGTGCATTATGTGCATATATTAGGCATTGTGTGTTGTGACATGACTTATGAAGTTCATTGTTTTTCTTATCCTCTCCAAAGAATTTTGAGAATAGTTAACTGTTGTTTTTGTGACTATTTTTGACAGTAGTTAGTATGGTAGTAAGTATTTGCTCCATGGTGAAGGCAAAGTCCAAAAAGGGAGACCTGTAGCAGACAACGAGTAAAGTTTGTGTGATTCTTATTTTTTACAATCTTTACTTCCAAAATTTTGACCAGAGAAAACTCATATTTCTTGTGTGGAAATATTCTTAATTGTTTCTAGGAGAAATTTTGTTTTGTGCAAGGGTTTTCCTGTTTTTCAGACTTAAGCCTGGGAAAAAACTTTTGGTTATTTTCAGCTCAGAATATTGAATACTTAGAAAATAAGGCCTCATACAGTTTGTTATTCCTTGGGAAGCCAATATATCAATTATATATGTAGTTTTTGTTAAACCTTCTATTTCAGGGGATGGACTTTAGAATTCAGTTCGAGGAAATGAGGAAGAAAAAACAGAAGATCCAGTGCAGCAATCTATAAAATCAGATGGACGGAGAGGCTACTTACTACTGTCTGGAAGAGTGATAGTCCTCAGAGAGGGTGCTGATGTTATGGGAAAATTTGGATTGGAAGATTTTTGTGATGAGTCATTTGCTCTGGAAGTAGTTGAGGATGTTGCCCTTCACACAGTGAGACTGTGTTTGGGAATACCCGTGTTCCCAAGAGCGTGTGGCTGACTGTTGTCTAGCACTTAGGAGTTTGGAGATTTTTAGACTGGACCTCTTGCCTGGAGGTCTTAGTAATGTGTTGTGCAGCTTCTTCCATTGCTTTATACTAATGATGTTGTTGCTGAGTTGTGCCTAACTGCTTGGATTTGATGCAGTTGCACGTGTTCAGTGGCCCTGTGCTGTACAGAAAACTGTCAGAAACTCTGATAGTTTATTACGGTTTTTTTAGGCTTATTTAAAAATGTATGTGGGCAAACACTATTCATTTCTTGACAACTCCAAAACTGGAAGCGTGTTTGTTCTGTGAAGGTAAAATGTACGGAAGATAGATCAGTGCTATAGCAGCAATCACATATATCAATTTTTATATATGTGCAAGCACCACACCTTTGCAAATAATATCTTAGATGAGAAGTAAGGAAACATCTCTCTCCTCTAAATAGAAGGAGATGTGACCAGTGGATGTTACCATGTTACTTGACTAGGAACACATGTGCCTATCATTATAAGCCTGTGTGTTTTCTTTCCAGCCTTTCAGTAAATCCACAGAAAATGATGAGACCACCTCTTGACATTTGCTGTGGCTGCTAGGTTAGCAGAGATAGAAGTGGCACGGATAACAGTCAAGGCTGCAGCAGGGACGGTAGAGATTTTAAAGTACAGCAGAGTCATGGAGAATGGCTCTGGTCTGCTTTTGTGCCTCCTGTTTTCCAAGAGTTTGTGTCTTCTGATGCCCTTCGCAAGCACACAGCTGAAAGACTTCTCTATCAACAGTTTCATTGCTCTGAAAGATTGCCCTTGGCATGGTCACATGCCTGTGTGTGCTACTTCTTGCATTTAGCCTGCCTGAATTTTGGCCTGCATTTTGGCCATGCTTCTGCCTTGCACATAGCTCTTAAACTGTAATGAACTTGGGCATGTGCAAGCAGGGTGGTTTGCCCTGGGGGTAGGAGCCAAGCTCCAGCCCACATATCCCGGTCCACAATACGAAAGATAGAGAAGAAGAAGAGATTTTTGACAGGGACGCTAAATCACATTTTCAAGATTTTTGTTAAAGATATTTAAGCAGTTAGACTATCAACTTTAAAAACAGAGCATATAATCACACAATTTATTGACCTCGACCTTGAAGCCATGTGCCTAAAATCCCATCTTGGTAGGTAATCAGTGAGACAAATGTAATATGAAATGTCTGCAAATTCTACATGACACATATCTGACTGTGTTGAATGCAGTGAGTCTTTTTTTGAGAAGTGTGGTTTGAGACCAAGCAATAGAAATGGTTTAAAAAGTATTTAAAATCACATGCATCCTGTGCAAGTCATAGGGCTCAGATTAGACAAGGTTGTTGTCTGTGTGCAAAAGCTAGAGGATAAACTTTGAATGTGACTTGCTTTATACAGATTTTTTAGGAGAACTATCAATCTTGGTGACCAAACTGTAAAAACATATAAGAGCCATAGCAGAGATCTGAAAAATAGCCAAAGAACCCATCCTGGATTTTGTCACCTTTAAAAACAAAAGTTTATAGGACTTAATGTCATAGCTTGGGAAGAATGATAAAATTGAATCTGATAAATGGCTTGTGTTAATCATTTTATATTTTGCTTATGTTTTAATTTGCAGTGTACTTAATTGTCAAACTGTTTTTATGGCTCATTTTCAGTGTAGGTTTTATTTGTCTTTACTAAGACAGACACTACATATTTATAGTGCAGAAACCCTTCCCCCTTCTGTCCAGATAGTTCGTGAAGGAGGAGCGTGGAAAAAAGGGTGGCTACATATCCAAGCTAGCATTGCATAATTTGGATGTTTATCTGCATCTACTGTGGTTCAGTCATTCCTATTTTCCTTAGGCAAGCCTCTCTTTTCCTTAAATATTATCTTGGGGAAGAGAGAGGGTGGTTTATGGAACTGTTTCCTGTTGTGTACAAAATACAGGGCACTGTATTTGCCTTATATGTAGATTTCCAGACCCTAGTTGTGTCCAGTGCTGCAGTGAATGTTATCTGAAGCACCTTAATGCTGTGGCCATACTTTGGTGTGAACACAAGGCAAGGGATACAGATAAGATACTGGTCTGTATTCCCACATTAAGAATCCTATGGAGAAGATGTTATCTGAAAGGTCTTGTAGCAGCTCACTTATTCTCTTCCTCTCTGAAGCAGTCTTTTAAATCCTTGAGGGCTTTTAGTGTCCCTGCAATTTTCTCTTCCCTCTTTCCATATTCTAGGAGGTCTGTCCTTGCTTCTTATGCCTGATTTCTCTCTTTTTGCCCTTTCCCTACATCAGAGAAGTAAATGCTTAGCAAAGTAAACACTATTTAGATTAGCTTTTCTCTGGGGTTCACGCAGCCAGGAACTGTGCTGACTAAATAGCTCCTAGAAAGTTATTTTCAAAAGCTGTTAAGTAATTGAGTAAAGACTTAAGGGCTTGGATTCTCTGCTATTATTGCTGACATTTTGTGTCAGTAGAATTCTTTGATTTCAATGAAGTTTCAATATGTATCATAAAACTAGTGGAGGGTTAGATATTATGGACTAAGAATTAGATGATGCAAGGCAAAAATTCTCCTCCTACTGTGATCTGAAGAACTGAGGAGAGACCTGTTTGCTGAGTGAGTGTTGCTGTTGGAAATGTCTCAAGATCCTGACTGGATGGATCACCAGAGAAATTCCCATTTTATTTCATCAAGAGTAGGATTCCATTTAGTATGCTAGCGAGTCACAGACCTAGCAAATACAATGTACTGGCTTTTATATAGCCCCCAAATGTCAAAGATGTTTTCTGTGAATCAGGCCTTTATTACACAAACAAAAAACAAACAAAACACCTCTCAAGAGCTAAAAGGGTTTTAGTTAAAAGCCGTGACAATCAGTTTCAGTTAATAAGCTGCCGTCCTGCAGACCCCCAAAGCTTTCTGGAATGTATTTGCTCCAAAGGAGACATTCTGATTTATCTAAGCTATATCCAAGTGTTTTTTTTTTTTCTGTTGTTGTTGCTTCCATGTTCTTAAACTTATGCTTTTTATCACTTGGATTTTAAAATGTCCGTTGGATATTTTAGGGATGATGTATCTAACATGTCTGACTAGAATGAACTTTGAGAACACAGTGGATTTTTTTCCATCTACTTTGATTATATTTTAATCAGATTAATCAAGATATGAAATAGTAGCTCAGTTTTCTTATTTGTGGTATTTAAACTTTAATGGGAACATAATAAGGGACATGTCTCTTCCAGTCCAAGATGAATATTTTTTTAAATGAAATGACTCAACACAGATATGAAAAGCTTTTTGAAGGCAATAAATATCAGGTCAGGTGTTCATTCTGCAAAAAGCTGAGCATTCATGAAAGCCCGTATCTCTCACTTCAAACACTAATAGTAAAATCTCAGTAATAACAAAATCTCAGCCAATGTAATTGGGCAATGTACTTGGGAAAGATAGGGAAGGTTATATAAATGTGCCGAGAATTTACTTTTTTCACTTTTCTGGTTGTTTGATCCGTTTTGCTGGTTTGGGAAACACTCTAATTTTCTGCCCTTTTGTATGGCCTGACCTGCAGATTCACATTTCATGAGGCTGTGAGGGCAAGAGGTCTGTACCTAGTAAGGACTTCCTCAGAAAATGCTCTGACAGCTATCAGGTCTGGCTGGAAGAAAACCTATTACGTTCTTTCATGTGCTCAATCGCACTCAGTGATCCAGCAAACGAAAAGATTTCCTCCCAGGTTCAGATGTGAAGAGGGGAGTGAGCAGGCGTGCAGCCTATGCCGAGGGGCCAGCTCAGCAGCTGCCTGTGTGGACAATGACCAATGCTGCTTCTGCCCAGGTAGGAACTTCAGCAGCTGGCAAGGTGAATTTGGGCTTCCTATGCACATCAGTCTCTGGGACTAGGCTTAAAGTGTCTTACTGTGTGGGCATCTCATTCCCATGTTATTTTCATCCCACTGGAGGATATGCCCTTTAGTTTCTTTTCCNTGCTGCTTCTGCCCAGGTAGGAACTTCAGCAGCTGGCAAGGTGAATTTGGGCTTCCTATGCACATCAGTCTCTGGGACTAGGCTTAAAGTGTCTTACTGTGTGGGCATCTCATTCCCATGTTATTTTCATCCCTTTAGTTCCTTTTCCTTCAGTTTCATGGAATCATAGAATCATAGAA